>JABCKL010008405.1:3132-45250 GCA_018851305.1 Calocybe cyanea
CATTTACACGAAAAATGATGGTTGACGGGGCGGACTTACGGCCTTTCCGAGACCCGTTGATCCCGTCTACCCCCCGTTGATATTGCTTGCTGCATATTCCGATATTCGCCTTCACTCACTACCGAGGAAAATTTTACCCAACGTCCTTTCAGCCGGCCTAAAGCCTTCCTTCCGTCTTTCTCATCGTCCATTCACCTTCAGTCACCTAATCACCCTATCCGACGTTTTCGTTTCAGCCGGCCTGAAGCTTCCGTTCTGTCTTTCTGTTGCCTTCATTCACTACTCAACAAGTTCTTACCCGATGTTTTCGTTCCGGCCGGCTCTGAAACCTTCTTTTCCGCCCTTCTCATCCTATCATGAAAACCCACCAAATTCTTCTCGCTGTCTGCATTGGAGCTATTGCCTATGTAGCTGCGCTGCCCTCTCAAAATCCAAGGGACTCGTCACAAATAAGCGGCAATCATGGCCCTTCTGATGATTTAAGGTCTAAGATCATGAAGCATCCTGATGGCAGACCATACATGTCATACTTGAAGCTGCCCGATGTTCAATCATGGCACCCGTCGCAAAGCAGCAGCAGCAATTATTATCTTTATGATAATTCGTGGCAGTTAGAGGTCGACAAACGTCCTGGTGGCACTCCATACATGCCCTTCTTGGGGTCTCAGAGTGTCTCGATTGCTCATCCTCGGTTATCAACACCCATCTACGACATGACCCAGTGGTGATCACACTGAAAAACCTCCTGATCACACGCAGCAATACCCGTCCAGTACGAGGCATCTAACGATTATCACACTCAACCACAGCATTCAAAACATCATGTCCTTAGTGGCAGTCAGTCTGGCGGGTCCGCATATTACCAAGAAGGCTCGGGATACAACCGGAGAAACGACAATCAGGGCCAGCAGCAATACCCATCTATGACGGGATATGACTCGGATGCCACAAGAACTGGAGGTCATCTTTCGTCCCCATCAGATCAACAAGGCTCAGGATCCGACTCTGAAGGTTACTAGTACAGAACACAAATGATTATTCACAGTCCGTATGTGAAATTCAGCCCGCGTGCGATCGTCGCAATCTTTGGTGATGCACTAGAATATAGTTAGAATGTACGAGTTTGATAAATATGATTATCCATGAACGTCATTTTGGGCAATCAAACAATGAGGTAAGGGTGCTCGACCTGGAGTCGTCGTTGCCACAGGCTGGAACTGATACTATAGTCGAACGGCATTCGGCATGAATTTGTGAGTCACATCCCTATTTCTTACAAAAAGGAAACTCTTATTGAAATGATAACTACCCCCTTGATCTTTGTCTTTCTCCCGCCGATGACAGCAGGCCCCAACGCTGGCGTTGTACCACCACCACCATCTCTACACGCCATAAAGATGATGCCAGCCCTTTGCACAGGCCTTCTACCTGAGCCCCAGAGGGGAGGATGACGCCCACCACGCGTGTTGTGCCATCACCACCATATCTACACATCCTATGACCGACGCTAACTCCCCACACTTCTATCTCAACCGGCACACCTTAGCAACCTCTCCAGCTCTAGAGGTAAGCTGCGTCTATCGGCGGTGTTGTGCCATCAGCACCATCTTTTCATGCCCAATGGATGACGCTGGCCTGCTGTAAGTGGCTTCTATCTCAACTGGCTCGTTCTCAGCCGCCCCGGGAGCTCTGGAGAGGAGGGCTGCGCTCATTGCGGGTATTTTGCTGCTGCTACCGCCTGTGCAGGAGCGTACGCGTTGGTCTGGGACTCCAGGATTCAACTCAAATGGTTCGCCAAAAAAAGAAAAACGATTGTTCGAGTTATTAGTTGCTCAGCAAAGGGAAAGGCGGGGGGAAAGGGTGTAACAAGATCAATCAATGGTTTTGTTGTCTATGTGTCGTGGATTCTAGTTCCAACGGAGAAGTTTTCATCGTTGACTGATAGATCCCGTCTTTACCAACCCCCCTCTTCACAACTCTCCGTACGGCGTCTCCGAGTCGTGGAACATAGTCTATGGGCGAAGAAACGTCAAGAGAAGTGCATTGACCAATCCTCGGTGAACCGAACACCCACCCCCCCTCTGTTAGACAGAGGACGAGCTGATACCTATCGGATTATCTGACCCGTCTTCATTCGCCAGTCTGAAAGGCGAAACTCGCGCCGTTGGTGTATTGTAAATGCGTTGTCAGGTAGTTGAGTTCAAGACTGAATTGATGAAACAGTGAATAATTCGCTATCATTTCCGACGTTCTCCTTCTCGTTACACGAAAAGTGATGGTTGACAAAGCGAAACAGCCTTTTTGTGAGAACCGCCGACCAACCGTTAACCTTGGCAACCTCATCCATCCCTCCAAAGCAGTTGGGGGTATCTGAGTTCTCTGCTATGAAGTACCATCATCTTTTCTCGTGGCTTGGTGAGTTTATAGCCCAAGCAGCCGCTTTAGCTATTTGCCAGTATAGCTTAAATATACCTACAATCGCTCTGTTTCTCCAACATTACCGCAACTTAAAGTTGGTACAAGACTTATATCCTTGCTTCTGCACTCTCAGGGGAGTGGACAATCTAGACCTGATATTTCCGGAATTCCAGATCGATAGGAAACCGGTGCAATAGAATTAGACGAGATGACGATAATGGTTGGCGTCTGACAATCATGCGTGTAGGGTGGCGGATGGGGTTTAAGATGGGGGTCATGGCGGGTTCTGTCATGCCCCGCTGTTTGCCTCTGCTGCGAGCTGACAAAGGTTACTCCAAAAAAGGAAGTACATACCACGTAGCGCTTGTAAGGCTGCCAGGAATACACAGAAATCTTTGCTCGAGAATTGGCGGGTGACAAGCGAACGGCTGCCACGATACTTTGACTTGAATCTCCCTGCAAGTCAGATTACAATCAATAACGAAAAGCACGAAAAGCTCAAAAATCCTGTCGTAAACGTCAGAAGAAATTATTTGCATTGCATCGGCCATTGATGCTTCATGCAAAGTTAGCTTAGTTCATCGAAGACGATCATAAGTCACCTGCGGCAATCTAAGTGTATCGGATGTGATACGCACGCGTTGCCCTCGCATCGCGAGTTAAAGGGCATCACGAAAAATGCCTAGTTCAATCGAGTCCGAGTTGAAAAACATTGCATCGTAACAACGATCAGAGGATAAATTATCCTTTGGGCGCAATTACGGCGGCTAACAGATCTCAACCACTGTATGAGGTGTCGTCGTTGCAGGACACGTACATCTGTGGACACATCCGTTGATTAGCACTCGTGTGGTATGAAAAGAAAGGGCTCCAAATCGCTCACAAGAAACTGCACGACGAATATCAGATGAGCGCGCTTACTGGTCAGTGCGGTGAAACTCGCCACTAACAGAATGGTAGATGGTCCTGATGACTAGCAACTGTTATACCAGCAGAGGTTTAGCGTTGAGAGCGAGGCGCAGTGCATAGATGGCAGCGTATTTCATGCATAAGCAAAATGTGGACCTGGCATTCACTATACGCCTGCATGCATGCTTGTTACTTGCGGACCGGGATTTATGCGTACACTCACCAGAATCATCTCATGAATAAAGATTGTAGGATGGAAAATGTCGTTTTAAACGAAGTTGAAGTCCCTGGAGCCTGCTATGAGAACTGGCGATAGACTACATATAGCTCGAACAATTACCTGATGGTTCTGAAACGGGGAAGATAAAGGTATCACCTGTTCGGACGACCTATCACGCTCCCGAAATGTGGTTCTGGCTAGTTTTGAAGAAGTGTAGTACGCTTCGCTATTAAAAAAGGGAAAGAAGCTGAGCGACAATACGCAGCGCATAAACATCGAACGGAATCGCCAATAAGGGTGAAGTTACAAGCAAAGGCATTAAGTATTGCGGCATCCTTCATCCATCTGAGAGCTTTTCAGTGCGTCAGATTTCTTTTGTGCGACGAAAAAGGAAGAAAGTCTCATGCCCAAATGATGAATCTGATGATCTTATTCTGCTTCCAGAATTGGTGATGTACGCCGATAAAACAAGTTCTGTTGGACTCTAGATCGCGGGCACGAGGGAAAATAGGTCCTTCCTTGTTCAACGTCTGAATGTCACGCGGCATTGTCGCGAGGGTGAAGGCTGTGGGTAGCTGTGGTAGCTTGGCACAGCCACTTTCCGTGAGTTGAACAAAAAGCAAAACTCCAGTTGATGCCAAGTAATATCCACATTATAAGTGTGCAACAGCCGGAGCATCAAGCAGACAATCCCCTCGCCTTTTACTAGGGGATTCCGTGCTGCTCCGGCACTCAATGTTGCTATACAATCTTTGGAACTCTACCTCTCTCTTCTGGGAGAATTTGGTAATCCATCCAGATGGATAATATCATTGGTCTCTTTTTGGGTTCACAATTAGCTACTATTGCGTAATAAAACAGTTATTGGAGACAGCATCAATTATTGTGAGGGATAGTATTCTCTCTAGCATCTTGACTCTTACGGCACCGTCACAAGGCCCCGGACGAGCATAAAAGATGAATCATTTCTACAAAACCTGGAAATCCACTAGTGTCATGTACTGCGCGTTGGTTGTGTGCACCTGACCAACAATTGCACCGACAGCATTGCGTTCGATTTTTCATGCTTATAAAGTCGATCTTGTCGACCTAATCTTTCATTTTCAGAAAGCAAGCTAACAATTCGACGGCTACCAATCATATTCATACAGTCGAATTATGTATAGGCATTTGTCACCCAGGTCTAATGATAACAGACGTACCCGATGAACCGCCACACCAGCATTCACGGCCTTCTTTCGCCATATCGTGATCCAATACTTGTACTAGTCCGCTACCTGGATCTTTCCTTCTTGTCAACCTACATTGTTTGACGTATGCTCAAAAGATGTGATCTCCAAGACCACTGAGCTGGGTTTACCCCGTTGAGGAGGAAGATGGAAACAAAATCTGACAGGTGTCTTGAAACCTTAGCATGAAAGAACGTCAAGCATAGGCTCGCATGATTGAGGACGGGGGTATCGAACCGCCAGCTCATGATACTCTATACTAGGCTTCTCTGGAACGCAATCGCGCTTCGCCGCGGCCAGCGTTGTTCATTAATCTATCATCGCCGATCGGGGACCGCCACCCCATTTAGAACCTCGCCACGAGGATGAATGAAGCAACAGAAAAGGTAAGAAACGCCACGATCAGCGCTCAGGCTATCTCGGTGATCTACAGTGCAAAATGTCCTAAGCACTGCCTTAGACTGCCTTTCAGTTTCGGTGAAAGTAATGGTCCTGAATCAGATCTAGGCACAGAGACCTGAAGATCCCATAAGAGTGACTCAGACAGTTATGACTTGGTGGATGGCTGAAGATTTTTTGAAGTGAGTATCAGAAGCTAAGCTCCGATTCTTAGGGAAGGTCTCCGGACTCAAGGCCTTAAAGGTAAAGGTCTGCATAGCCATTTTCTGATAGCACCGAATTTTCAGACTTCTTTTACCTCTTTCCGCGCATATTTCCGTAGCGGCCAGAGAATGCAAAAAAATCCTGACTGGATCAACAATGCTTTCCCGTCTGCCGGATCAAAAAACATGCCACGTTCCAGTCCGACTTTTTTTTTTTCCTTGGGTGCGAAACCGTAACGCGGCTGCCGGTTATCCATCTTTAGCACTTCTGAACCGATGTATCACAGCGTCCACAACGCTCGCTCTGTGATTGTACCTGTTCACGAGTTTTTCGACGTCTCATCAAGCCTTGAGCGGATCATGATTGATTTGGGAGTGCTTCCAGCGTCATACTCGCATTGCTTAATAGCCGTTATGGTAGGAAGCTCAGCTACAACGCGTTTCTCATTCGAAGATTTGATCACCTCGCTGTTTTGATTGCCATATATCTCCAGGAAGTTGACAGTTGCTAGGCATCAAATGATCGACAATGCTACCTTGTCTTCTAGTCCGAAACTGTCGTGCAGCAACCTCTTCGTACCTCATAGTCGAACATGCTTCGGCCATCTATTCTGGTGTCTTGGGTCCACTCGTATCGCCCTCCAAATCCATGATACCATCCGTAGACTCGTACGTTGACAGACGGCGTTTACGCTTGTGCGTAGGTGCTTCATCCTCGGCCACAGCAGCATAAGGAAGAGTCGGGGTGTGGGTGTCTGTCGGTAAAGGGGATTCCACTGCTGGAGGTTCTGGATCGCCTTTCTCTCTTGTATCCAAATCTTTGTCCGGTATCTCGAGATAATCTTGATAAAAGCTCAATTTTTGTTGAAAGTAGATTTCTTACCGGGAGACGGACAACAAATGCAAGTAATGTCGAGCATGCTGATAGGATGAACACGGCTTTCAAGCTCTTTTCGTAAGAGTCTCTAGCGATTACCTGTAGGTCCTGGGGTAGGGTGGCGACGAGTTTGGAAGAATGGCGGATTTTCATAATCAGCTACGCAGCATAACGTCATCGATTGATGAGGCAAAAGAAATTTTTGAGAAACCTCGTCAGCGTCGGGCGTGTGTATATGCCGCCGAAGCTCGCTGTCTAATTTCGACTGAAAAATGGCTGATGCAATAGCTACGCCGCCGACCTGACCTTATGTCATGAGAAAATCAACGTGTGGAAGTAAGAGCCATGACTAGAGGGGAATACCGATGCCTCGGAACAGTTGTCCAAACCCAGTACCAACTGCCATTTGCGACTCTGTGAGACGTCATCTTACGTCTTAGAGCCGAGTAGCGAAGGGTAACTTGCCTGGTAGATGGACGAGTAGAGCAACTGGAAAAAGGTTTTCATAAAGGCCTGACTCCGATATTGTAAAAACCTACTGAGCATAGTCTGCAGAACGACAGCGTTACCGAACCCCAAAGGAAGCTTAAAAACCCGATAAGCCTTGATGACAGAAAATGGTATGGAACGTACAATGCTTAGCCAATTGAGATATGGAGATGAGTTTCTTTGGAGCGAAGCGATTAAACATGCACCAAGGAAAGGGAGAGATCCAAAGATGAAGTTGATTGTTTTATACCTGCCAGTGCGATGCATGATGTAACCGGCGAAGATCGAGCCCGACGACATTCCGATGCTATTCGGTACCAAATGTAGGCCTTCGCGTGTTTGAGGAATTAGTCCCAAGAGATGAATCGTAATAAAACGCGCCTGCAATCGATGCATTCGTCGATAACACAGTCTGGAACCACATAGGAAAGAAGTATATGATCGAAAAATTACATATGGCGACGAGAAAGTTGGAAGTCCCAACGAGAACTGGGATCTTCTGTTTCAGCAGGAACGGCGCGAGAACGGGTTCTCGAGCAACGAAAAGCTCCATCAATAGGAAACAAATAGAGCCAACTGCCGCAACTGTCACCGATGCAATTACCGCGGGGTTCGACCACTAGACAAATCAAGATCGTATATCGACGCAAATGCACTGGAAAACCTACCAATTGTCCTTCATTGTATCTAACACTGAGAAAAATGAGGGTTGCTCCAACCTATTACGCTATTCCACAGTGAGAAAACACGTGACAGAAGATGATTAAGATTACTTGCCGGGGTTATGTAGTTGGTAAAATATGTTGTCAAAAAAAAGGAGACTATAAACAGAGGCAACTGAATCAAGAATGCCCATCTCCAACCCAACCTGTAGAAATCAGCAAAAGGGCGTATAGAAATATCGTAATGTACCAATCAGTTACCAGGCCGCCGAATGGGCCGCCAAGACCCATACCCAGCTAAAGTGTAGACAATGAGAGAGGGACACCTTCGTATAGCAGAAACCTCACCCCGCTGAAGACACTTGCTATTCCCTGAGCCAGCCCCCTATCCTGCACATGACAAGAGGGCGGGGTCAGCCAAGATTTAGATGGGTGGTGTTAAGCAATCACCCGCATGCTGTACATGTCGCTAACTACGATCCTGTCACACCGTCGCCGGTGTTGAATGGCCATCAATACAGCATTTAAGCAACAAGGCGAAGACTTACGAGGAAACTGTAAATAATCCTCCACCGCCTATCCCAGACAGCTTTCGCAAATTAACTCAGTTACATTAGCAATTAGAAAGCAACATACAAATCGTGATGCTATGAGCGATTCCATGTTCTTGGAAAGGCCACAGCCAAGAACTCCCAAAGCTGTGAATAAAAGGGCTAGTTGACTAGCGCCTTTGCGACCCAAGACATTACAGAGTCGGCCGTAAAGAGGTGTGAATGTACAAGTGGCCAACAAGTATCTGGTTTTGATAGATGAGGAGTGACCCAGGATGACAAAAGAGGTTCTTACGCCGTTCCAAGCCAACTAGCTTGATTAAATCGTTTGAAATCAGATGATATCGAAGGCAACACTAGATAAATGATCCATTAGTTACGGATATATTGCTGTCATTACAGTAGCTAGCGCACTAGTGGGAACAAGAGTTGCTGCTCCGCAAATCCATCAGTCAGCCAGAAAGGGCTGCACGAAGAAAGGTACATTACAGTTGAGTGACTTGAGGAAAGGAAGTACATTAGTCACTACCATGGCCCAAAAGGCACAAAGATTCGCACCGAAAGAAAGGTAGCAGACCAAACACCGGCCAAGATACCATAACGAGTTGATTTAGGTATCTCCAAGGGCCCCAAACGAACCTTTCGCCGGGAATCCCGATCGCTACGAGGAGACTGAGTATACCTTGCAAGCAAGGGCTCGTTTTCCGAAGAATTGTTCAACATTGGCCTAGGCTTAAGGAACGGTGCAAAAGTGCTGTGAAATATGGCTTCCTTAATATGACAGCCTGAGAGCTTTACTTTTCACAGTTCGGCTAAAGTAAATGAGAGACGGTTAGAGTGTTGGAAACGGTTGACATCGCACTGATGTCGTCAGCGGCGTAGTATCCCACGCAGGATGCCGCGGTGCAACAAATTCGGATTCCGACGGCCCGCACTGAGCTTTCGTCCCTTCGCGGTCTTATTACAGGCAATTGGAGATTCAAGGCCAGCCAGGCCAATGCCAGGCCCCAGGTTCCTGGATGGATATCTAACTTTGCAAAATGTCGAAATCAATGATTAATCGAAACATTCCGACAAACATAATGGGCCCGGATCAGTAAACAGATATGCTATCATCTTTCACCTAAATAGCTATCACGAGAATTCCGCCGAGAACTCAAGTCCGTCGTGCAGCTTAGATGGTCGTTAAGGCCACGTAAGTATACATAGAGCCGTACCGCTTAACGCTCTATAGTCTATTGTGGCGTAATCGCCGACGATAATATTATACAGGGCAGAGAATTGGCACCAATTCGTTATAATTAAACAGGGTCATATCAATATGCCTAACGTTGGAGGGTAGCCTGGTGCCTGATGAGCCCAGACCACCAGTAGCCTCCCCCCGACGCATAATGATACCTACTACAAGCTGTGGTATATATCACTGAGACAGTACGGTATCTGCCGAACCCCCTATTTTCGAGCTATACGGAGTATCTGAGGATGTACACGGTGTGCCGTGACAACATCTCACGAGGCGTTAGATGTTGACAGTTGAAGTCTGTCAAAAATCAGCAGCCTTGTCAGGATCGTGCTGTCACTGTCTCCATGTCCTCAAAGACAATCACCTGCTTGACAGCCTTGAAACCGCTGTGGTGAACCAGCATACCCCAGCATATCCCTGTTTCTGTTTCTTAGTCTCATACGACTTGATAGATCGACTCCCTGGATTTGTTAACATCAGATATAAGCAAACTCTCACAATTTGTCTTGTGCATGTGGTCTCGGGAAAATGACACCAGCGTATAATTCAACTTGTTGAAGAGAGCTCTCTTCAGGTTCGAGGTACGCAGGAAACCAGCGATTCTAAGATATATTCAACACAAACATAGTATTACAAAATGTCACTCCGGGTATGCTTCATCTACGAACGAAAAAAAGGCGGCCTTGCGGGTCTAGCATTCACAGGGCCGACACTAGTATGAAGCATATTGATGTCCAGCAGCACAGCTAGGACAGTAATTGTCTATGGTCAAGGCTACAGAAAGGAAGATCTAAGCCATCACTCCAAGCATGCATGATTATGACGACGTACTATACTGCTCAGGAAAGAGGCGACTTCATTGTCAAAGAATTATAGACAGAAAATGTCAAAGATGAAAGTTGAGCAATTAGGTGATGTAAGACGGTTGAGAGCGACCAAGAGGGGCTCGTCAGCAAGTGAAGAGAGAAACAGCCAGGGAAGACTTACTATTGGAGACACGTTTGTCTACACGTGGAAGGAGGACAGTTTGGCGGATGACGGGGACTGAATACACATCTCTCGCTGTCACATTCGACCTTCGGCCCATCCGTTAGATTACTATTAGCGGAATTGTTAAAGAGCATACAATGCTTTCGGGCTGTCAAGCAGTTGGTCAGCCTGGGATATCTAGAAGATTTCTGCGAATTTAACTTACGAGACTATGGAGGTGTCCGCAAAAGCGATAGGAATGGCATACGCTGTCCAAAAGTAACCTTTGGGGTTAGAAGCCACGTTAAATTATGAGCAAGAAGTACGGACTGGCGTCGGCGACACATGAATGATAGCTGTCCAGATGAATGGGTATTGAGGTTTGAAACGGGTAGGCTTGGAACGAAGAAAATTTGGATGCTCTTTTGGGAGACGTTTTCGGAGTATATATATGTATGTACGATTCGAACCACGATGCAGATGGAAAAATAGATAAAACCCCGTATTGAGGTGCAGGGGCTGTCGAACCAGACGCCTGAGCTAGTGATGCTGTTCCAACCGGCTCGTTTAGGTTCGGCATCTTAATCAGGAAATGGAAGATTAGAGATGTTCGGTGGCTCAGAACAGATATAGTACTTATTGTTTCAATTAAACGCCCCATCGTGATAGGCCAGGGTCAAAAATAAAATGGAAGAGCAGTTAATGTCGATCAGAACTTACGGATTAATTATGCGCGTCAGTGTTTCTATAGCACTACATTGGCGCCAATTTTTCAGACTAGAAGCCCAGGAGACTTTAAGTTCATCGCTGGGAACATGGTGCCAGGGCAACAATGAGAAGGAACGAGACGTCATTCAATGGGAACAAGCCGCCGTGATGGATTTCACGAAGATTGAAGATCAAGGATTTGGAAAGAGGTCAAAATTACGTAAACATTGGTGCCTACCGATTGACACAGCCACTCCGTCTTCCGTGTCCAGCGCTTTCACTTCTTGGATCTACCTCGACATACATGGTCAAATCAGCGCAGTTGAGGAACAGTAAAAACGACAAAAATGTCACGAAGAAACAGCCAAAACACTTTGTTGATCGGAAAGTAAGGTCATCGCATCTGCAACGGGCAGTGTTCCGGATGATATTACTCTATTGAGCAGGACATCTTGCAACTCGCTACTGCAATAGCCGGTGCAGAAGAAGAGAGGGCGCTCGGGAGGATAAAAAATTATCGAAAAACACGGGTAAGCATCACCACATATTCCGCTGACTTTCGAGTGCTGTGCTCCGGACGTACATGAAACGTTTTTGACTCTAAATGTCTAGATGGGAAAAGCTCAACAAGAGAAACAGCCTGACACATCCAAGTCGCAATCTAAGTTGGTCAGCTACCTGTCAATCGCTTTCAAAAGTTTTCTTTAATCCTGCTCTCACTATCAGGAACGAACGAAGGCGTTGCTTATCGCACGACGCACGCAGATGAGAAAACAGAAGGCGAGGCGACGTATTCCGCGTGTAACAGACGATCATGCAGAAAGTATGACTCGGAAGACCGTTTCATTTCTATGACAGTGACTCCTAGCGCCTAAAGTCCTCTTGTATTCTTTTTAGACACTGATGATCTATCAGGCAATTTTATACGAGTTCCCACCACAGTCACTCAACTGTCATGCGTTCAGGTTCAATTGACTTGGAACAGTCGAACGTTCACTGTACACCTTCGTCTGGTCTACGCTCGAGCAAATGCTGTGGTGTCTGACATCGGTCAGTGGTTTGTAGTGCACTCAAGAATACCTCATTCGCATCGACCCATCAAAGTTCCAAAGTTCCTTGATCGGCTAGCTATTTGCGTCCGTTCTGATGACAGCAGGAAGTGAACTGTTTGTCCCGAGGTCTGGTTAACGGCAATTTGTGCATTCTGTTTTTCGAAGAATACTACTCGTATGTTCTTACCATGTTTAGAGTGTGTTGTAAGTGTGGTAGGCGGCTAACAATTTTTAGAGAGCGGTAATAACTTAAATCCGACTAGCTCTCAGGAGAAGCTGACGGCACTCAGCTCGGGCTCTCATTTACTGCCTCGAGAAGTGTTTCTACAAAGTTACACCGCAAGTTTTCTGTGCGTCGATGATTTATGTCATCCGCGCGGCAGTTGGAGCTCACCGCGGCGCTAGCCGTGGTAACTGAGATCGAAAGGCACGTCGGCGGGGTCTCTTTGATTCGACGCCCATACCCTTACATAGCCTTAGGGTATACTCTTCTGGCAAGGCAACTGCGCGGTATGAAATTTTCCACCACCCTTGGCTCCGATTTTTTCGTCATGATATCAATTTGAGCATCTAATGCGATAAATTATGACACCCTCATTTATGGTGTTCTCCGCGAACGGGTCGGAGCTCTGCCACATGGCGGAGCAACTCTACGCCCAGACAGATCAGGCTAAATCAAATCATGAACAAGCTGCGGAGGTACGCGCGCTCCACCTCGGTTGATTATAATAAGCCTAGTCGGTTTCGAGGGAATGGGTCGCCATAACATCTCAGTTACAGCTCTAGAATTAAGGACTGCGCAATTGTGGACGTTCATAGCCACGAGATATCAAAAGGCCGCAATACTGACTGACCATTTGGGATAAATGAAAGCCATTGTCAGTTTGGGTACAGTTGGCGCGCGAGGGCCGTATGCTTCATGTAAGGCGGTAACTTTGAGGACATATTGGCTGTTCACTAGTATGTAGCCCGTCTTCTATTGAGAGCGATCATAGAAGTCCGAAAGCAACAAGGGGGAAAAAACCCTAGACTGGAGCACAGAATAGGTCGTAAGTCATTCTAGATAGCCGGTCGCCAGCAGATATTTTAGTAGACGCCAAAGATACCAAAAAATGCTCCTAAGCTCACACCTCTATGACGAGAGCGCGGAAACAATATTGCGGTGAGTCGAGAGTGTTGAGTGTGCAAGAAAAACTCTACAGCATCGGTATTGCAGATGAAGTGAATGATGGGAACGACAGCCGGGCCAGCTCGTGCAATAACGAACATCACGTGATGTTCATCCGAATTTCGAGTTCATTATCGACTCGAACGACCAGCTTGCGACACCTCCTTTTCTTATGAATCTCGTATTTTATTATGTCTCGCAACTCGGCAGTCTCATTTCATTCTAGATCGACGAACAAAACGCCGTATACTCCCATATTCTATCCAGCGACTGGGCCATCTACTACGGGATCGGTAACTCAAACAGAGATCCCGGAGGCGTACTTAGAATATCTATCGCGCAAGCATATTGCGCTAGCCCAAATAGTTCAAGAGTCTCCGCCATCACGGAGTGGTTCTCCTGTAGAAGGTGACGAAAATTCGTCCAGTCAAGCAAGGGTAGAGGCCCTCCGGGAACGCGTGCGTGAGGCAGTCCAACACGCGAATGGCGATCCTGCCGACGGAAGGTGGGGCTTTGTTGCACAACTACTTCGATTAAGCACCTCTAGGCGACGAAGATGGCTAGGAGTAACGACTCAGGGGGAAAAAGCTGAATCAAAGTCTGGTTGGATCAACGCGAAAACTGAACGGGAATGGGAAGAATGGGAGGAGAAATGGAAAAAGGAGGTTCATTTGAAGACCAAGATACAGAGCTGGCAACAGAATGTAGATCAAGGCCCTGTCAGTCAATCCAATGGTTCAAATCCTCTAGCTTCCTATCGTTCATTACCTTCCGCTAAGCTTGCCGATCAAGAGAAATCTTTATCAAGAGCTCGAGCTGCGAAAGGTCAATTGTCGCAGGCTTTGGTATCTTCGTCTATTCGCGACCCAAAAGACCTTTCCGCTCTTGGGTTTCGAGTGGTGAAACGCTCCACCGCCGCTACCATCAAAAAATCGCAATCCAGTCGCGAATTCCGCAACACTGGAAGCATTTTATCTAAAACTCCATCAAGATCGAGTGAACCCATAGCGTCCGGTCCAGATGTTACTGCTATCAATGGCAGCGCGATCACGAAACCGCGACCACACACCATTCAAGACATATCTGAAACCGTGCGTTAATACTAGTTTCATTTAACTTTCCCCATCTAACACGTACATCCAGTCTTTTCTCCCACCTTCTTTTCCTGACGAACTTAACGTCTCTACGCCAAACACCAAAACGAATCAGCGGCGTAAGCCGGAACCGATCGCTCATGTCAGCGAACCTCCGCCTTTGGAGGCTGTACAAATCGAAAGTCACCAGCAAGCCAATCAAGGTCTGCCAGACCCTCTGTCACGTCCTGCGCCCGACGACACATCCGATCCTCAGTTGACCGATTCCCTAACACGGCATGTAGACAAGCGGGCGAGGTCTAGTTCGCCTCCATATGCGATCAAGAAGGCTCGAGTAGGAATTGCTGCCATCAGCTCTGCCACATCTCCACTCCCTAACACCACAGTTCCCATCGAGGAACCGGCCTCATCTTCATCTATCATGATCACACCCAAACACGCCCAGTTGCCTAAGCTGACCGATCTGTTGGCGTCGAGGAAGCGCAAGTCCTCTCTTGAGCGAAATTTCGGATCGCCTGTTCTACATGAACGCTCCAAAGCGCCACAGAAACTTCAAATTAAGCACATGGCGCCTTTGGGGACACCGGGACTTGAACCCAAGATCCCGTTGGAAAAGGGAAGTGCCGAAGTTACAGATCCGGCGCCCCTTTCTGCATCTGATAAGCCTGTGCTTTATGCGCATGTTCAGATGAGTGATTTAGACTTACGTCTCGACGAGGCAACTGGCGGTAACATGCCGTCACCAACTAAGTCTCTATCGTCCCTTGCGGCCTCTGATTCAGACGAAGATTACGAGAACGATAGGTTTGAGCCACCCTTCACGTCAACGCAAGCACAGGATGCCGCGCCAGGCAAGGCAACAAATGATTCAGGATGGATGGGCTATAACTCTCAACTCGATATTGATGGAAAGGTTGATATGGTGAGCAAGTTCATTGAAAAAGATCTTGATTATAGCGGGTGGTTGAAGGATCCAAGCGAGGGTTCCGATGGTATTGGTAACGAGTGATAGCTTGGTTTTACTTGGGCTGATCGATTGTCTTGTACATGTATCTCTAATGATCAATTTATGTATACTTGGGTATTGTATGCCTTCCGGTTTCAGCCCTCAAATTTAAATTATCGGTGGACTATCAATAAATGTTATCGTTATCAAAACATGCTTGAAAGGTACTGAATACACCCATAGAATAATGTTCCAACACCAGCGTTACAACCTGCACTGGTTCTTCATATGCAACAGCTATGTATATCTCGTCTTTCATAATGGCTCGTAATCCATTTAAATGGAAGGTCGTGAATAAGAAAAGTAAGAAAGAAGGAGAGGGATATTTCCATTCGTCCCAAGAAGTAGAAAATAACCAGTGATACCCGGTAGGGTCCAGGGTTTTGACGAATCACAGCACAGCAAAAGCTCAGACAGCCATGCTGTGCCGTCTGGGGTCATCAGCGGCCGTTACAGTTCGCTTTCCGTTCCCTGCATTTCCCCGCCTTCGATTTTCCAAATTCACCCACCCGCTCCCGACACCATACTCCGCATCAGCCTCAGCGCCATCACTTTCCTCTTCATCCAACAACAACTGTGGTCTTGACTTCTTCCGTTTAACTGACGTCCTCGCTGAAGACGACGATGGTGAGGCGTGTAAAGCTGCTGGAGGAGGGGAAGATAGTAATAGAGAAGATGTCGGACGTGAAGGTGGGAGTGGGAAAGATTCTGGGTTGATAGGGTTTCCATTGATACGGAGAGGAAGCTCGAGCGACGAACGCGCCTCCGTGTCGTTGTCGGCATCGTTACCGCTGTCCTCAACCAGCCGACGCGTCGTCAACACAGCTGCCGCTGAAGCTCTTTTTTTCTTCTGTTGAGCCCCGGGCTGTGGGTCCGGTTTTCGCATTTTGCTGTAATCGACAGAATGTTAGTTAGTCTTTGGAGTATGAAGTGGCGAAGGTCGGTGCACATACGTGTTCAACTTGGGCTCGGTATAATTAACACTTTTTCTTACTCTGCGCTCACGGCCCCCAGGAAATCCATCACCGTCGATGGGAGGTGCAGGACTCGAGGATGACCTTGATGTAGGTGCTGAAGGAGTTGGTGACGTTCCAGGTGCCCGTCCAGATGATGTATCCGGTTCGTCATGAACTGTCATAGAATCATGGTTAGCGCAATGAATTTAACAATGTAATAAAACTGACGAGTGTTGTCTATAGGTAAAAGGGCAGCACGTGAATTAGTGACTTCTTTCAGGTGAGGCTTGGCCCCACCATCTATTGCCTCTTGCATCTTCTCCTTGGTCCTTTTGCGCTCCCGAGGACGACTAGTCTCTTCGACAAGATCCTGCCCCTCTGCAAGCTCCGGATCCTTTCCACGGCTCTTGCGCCGTGCCTTCCTGGGTGAGGCTCTCACCTCCACGATCATGTCGACATCCATAGTAGCAACTTGTAACTGCTCTGCAACAGCCGCTAATTCCTCCTCCTCCTCTGCTAAACCCGCTTCCCTCCGAATTGGAGAACCAAATGCAGGACTTGGCGCTCTCGGTACGGACAGCGACTCGGTGTCAATAGCTAAAAGTCCGCTTTGCCGTCGCGGTTGTTTTCTCGACTTGGTGGCCGATATTGCAACAACGGCGATATCGCTTGTGTGAGATGGCAGCGGAGGTGAAGTCGCACGTGATGGAAGAGGTAAACGCGAGAGTGAAAGCCTTGGGTGGGCTTTCATCTTGCGAAGGGTAGGACTGTGTGACTTTGACGGTTCATCTTCAGATGTTGAAGGACAAGGTTCTTCATCTTCGTAGATTCCGGGAACGTTCGGTGGCCGCGAGATACGATTTGTTTGTGCCATTGTTGGGCTCGTATTAGGATTTGGTGGAGGTTTGCGCGCGCGAGGAGACTGGGGTGAGATAGGAGTAGGTAAATCTACAGGGATATTAAACGACTGGCGAATGTATCCTAAGTGCTTTGTCAGACTGAGAGTCTGGAATAATCGTGTTAATTGACGTAAAATAGGGTCTGAGCTTGACATACTGCCGTCTCTGCCTCTGCCATGACTTTCTGAGTCTTTTCACGTTCACGTTTGAGCTGTGCTGCCAAAGCGATCTCTGACGCACGTAAACGGAGGTTTTCGACGTATAGAGAAGATATTTGGGCATTCAACTCTTCAATGCGGACACTTAAGGTCGAATTAAGTCTGCGAGAGAACCATTAGCTGATATTTGATAGGATTGGATATAGTTTGCCTCACTTAGTTATATGTTTATTGGCGAGGAGGAATTTCTTTTTGACTATCGCAACAAAAGACATCAGGTTGATATGTGATGAAATGAGGGCGCCAACTCACAGTTCTCGAATTCGAAGAGTGCATCGTTTTGCTTGGCTCCTAGAGATACTCGCGACTCCCTCCTGCTCATCGTTTTTCCCTGGCGACGAGGCCAAGGAGAGAGTTGGATCTAAGGGAAGAGGCTCTATGAGTGAATAAGTAACAGTTTTTGGTCAAACACGCCCTGATCTCTAAGAACCATAACAATCACGTGATCATGCCACGCGCCTTCCTATATCCGGTTTTTTTGTACCCCAGCTATGGACCCACAATGATTTGGGTGCCACTCCTGGCCGTTCCCGAACCCAAAGGCATACATACAACGTGCATATCACCCCCATTTATCAAATTCCACTGCCATGTTGAGCAAAAGTAATATAATACATCAACAAGTCTGACTACTTTAGCGACATGCTCCTCGATCTCGGTTCAGAAGTATGCCTTGCGATTCATATCAATAGGAGTATGTTCGCGGGTATAACGAGATGTGTACTTACTGCAGCATTGGCTGGGCTTGCACAGCCGCCGATTCTTACATCATTATTGTAAGATGAATATGTCACCTCACCTAAAGTACTTGACTTTACACTTACATATTCAACGGCCAAGACGAAAAGAAAAACGTATATCGCCCCGTGTCTGCACAAGTGACAGATAGATTCTCAAGATCAAAAAACTCGCCTTTCATGCAGAGACCGGTATTAATACGGATTTACCCACACGGATCAACATAATTGCGCACCGATAGGCATGCCCCATAATCTATAGTTGGTAAACAATCGATAACATTAGAAAAGGGAAGTACGGTGCGACAAAACGGCGCGCACGCACCCAAGTAAAGTCTAATGGTGGCAGATGAGTAAAAACGGCCACCGAAGGAATCATTGAGGATTTGGTGCTCTTACCTGATGCATATGTGGCACACCTTCAGGAGTGGGCCAACGCTACGCCAATCATATGGTTAGCTTTTTCTACTTTATAGAGGTGTTCTGAAGCGTCCCACCTCTAACGCCGGCTGATCGGACGCAATGGCAGCAAAGTGGTTATTCCTGAAGCCCAATAGTGAACGAAGGCACCAATCCTAAATTACAGAATTGGACGGGCACAACGTACCACAAGAATCGCTTCATTTCTTCAGACTGCTCAATTCCCGCGCTGTCAAAGGAAGTTTCAAAGAAAAAGAAGTATCAGAATCCACACCACGAACTCCCCACAAGACAGCTGTTTTGATTACGAACAATGTCTCTGGCCGTGACGCTAGTCCATCTCTATCCTCCTGTGCTGCAGAGTGATATTTCTGCATGAATCCTACCCTGATGAGGAGGATGTCCCCCTGTCGGAATGTAACACCCTGTTCCTTTGCACAGGCCTCGAGCTCAGCCACAGTTATGGGATGGGTCGTCCACGGATCATAAGGCAGCGTTGTACCGCCCTTCGTGTAATGGCGCACCAGATCGAGAAGGACGCCGCGACCGCAGATGCCGTGGTTGGCCCAATCTATTCGGCCGAATCAGATCCGCTATTAAGAATTGTCTCAAGTGAGACAAAGCGCACTTTGTATCCCGATTTTCGTATGGACCGGATCAATAATATGAGGGTTCGGCATGGGCACCAATCCCGTAGGGAGCGAATCAGCCGGTGTACTGCAAAGCGAGTAAGGAAAGAGGGAAAAAAAAAAAGATATCAGGGAACACTGCTTCGTTTCTCTTGGATAAACGAAAAATGATTATCACTTGTTGTAAAACACGCCGTGCTCGTGAATGCCAAAATGTCTCAGGCCATCCCACTGGGTGCCAGACTGCGTGTTCTAGTGTTCACGTCTCAGCATAGTGACAGTTGAACAAGACACACAGTACGCACAAAATGAAGCTCATCATCTCGTGCAGTGTGTCTATCTCCACGCAGCTTCATCTTAATTTCCGGTGCTTTGCGGCCGAACATGGGCTGTCAAACCAATGAGTCAATGTCATATATCCAAACATGATGTCGCCCACGTACCTTCTCCGGAAAATTCAATGGCCTGCAACGGTGTAACCCGTCAGAGAGTGCTTAAAGTTCAGGGACGATGTCTACTTGCCAATTCAACGATACAGCCTTTCCTGTTCTACAACAATAGATCAGCGACAAGATTGACAGCCTTCCACGACATGAACATGGTGGCCTGTCGTTAACTTACAAGATCTCCTCACGTGCCGTATGTTGAACGACTTGATCAGTGAGCATGTTCACCGTCCCAAGCTCATCATCAGCGCCCCACACCGACCATGCACACCCAGGAATATTGTTAAAAGCAGGCAGCTCGTCATACGTTGGCAGTGACTTGTTGATCTCTCTTGCTGCGACTGGCGAAGCAGGTTTCTGTGGCAAGATGTGGGTGAAAATGCCTCGGAGTCGTTTCGTACTCATTTTGAGATATCGCCTAGAGCGCTTGGTACTAGAACGAATACAGATGGGTAACGAATGCTTTTATGACTGAAAATGTGATCAGGTGTGAAAGTCGTCTGCGGTCATGCGCCGAAAGAAGCACAATGGATACTCAGGTATGCGACCAGGAAACTCGGCCATGGCGCGAGAAGTGACGCTGTATGTTTGCTTGATTGTTTATAGTTCGATCTACAAGTGGAGTATAGAGTACATCTGGAAGGAATACTAATGCGAGAAACAAAAATATAAAGTTAAAAGAAGAGACTTGCCCAAGCCAATCAGCTAATAACTAAGCACATTGAACGACACCTGAGCCTTGGAACTCCACACATCATCCACGTACAAATGGATGGGTAAGAGCCTCTCTAGGGGTAATACGCCTCGAAGGGTCAAGGGCAAGGCATTTGTCCAATAGGTCAATAAATGTCACAAGGAGCTTATTTTCATCGTCCTTGAGTTTCACAGACGTGGGTGGCATGAGACGAGCCCGTAAATCGCGGGTCGGTTTGGAAATGTGAACTTTCCGAACAAGAGCCTGACCCATGGACGTCAGCTGACTCGGCTAAGAATATCTGTGGTGAGATAGAGTACGTACGGCTCCTGTTACCCGGTCGGTCTCCACGCTTTCAAACCCACCCATCTCATCGAAGTACATGTCACCAAACTTCGCTTTCTTAATCATCTTTCCATTGAACCGCCCTTTGAGTTCCATCATGAGAAGAAGCATCTGGTTATTCGAGCGGCCTGGGAAAAGAATCTTGCCCGTGTAAAGTTCGTACAGTGTGCAACCAATAGACCAGATATCCAGCGAGGGATCGTACGGAACCCCGAGGACTAAAAATCTCATGAGTAAGCCAGAAGTATATGTATATTTTCGGAGCCAGATACGCACTAATTTCAGGAGCACGGTAGAACCGGCTTACAAGATAAGGAGTGATCTCGTTCTCAGAAGCATCTGAGGCCGATCCAAGATCACATAACTTTAGAACAGTTTTGTGCTCATTAACCTTCAAGAGTAGAGAAGTCGAGAGTGAGTCTAGGCAATCGACTTATCGAAACACGTACCAAAATGTTGTCAGGTTTGATATCAGCATGCATGACGTTCGTTTTTCGAAGAAGACTTAGAGCCAAGAAGAGTTGATGAGCATAAGCCCTAACGGCACGTATGTTGAGGCCAACATCTTTCCCAAAGCGCTTCACCACGTCACGAAGATTCATGCTAAGAATTGCAGCAAAACTAATTAACCAATCGGTGTCAAAAATGAACGAGATTGCGCACCTCATAGCCTCGAATACGAGGCATAAGTGGCCTCTATGCTCGAAAGTCCTCTCAAGCCGTACAACATGCTTCTTGTCGTCCGGATCAGCTTGTCTTAGCTTGTTGAGAATTTGTACTTCCTTAATACCAGCACGATACCTTGAAGAAAAAAGAAATGTCATACACAACCGAGGCAAATCAGCTATGTCGACGCACATCGATTCCTGACACCGAACAATTTTGATCGCAACCTCTCTGCCGATTTCATTAGGCTCTCCCTGGATGACTCGAGCACGCACAACATTGGCAAACATTCCTTTGCCGATGGAAGAGAAAACTTGATAACGGCCATCTAGCTGTTCGCCTAAAATTACAGAATAATAACCTTCTGGATCGGCGGCGGAATCGAGAGTGGTAGTGATAAGTGCAGGAGCGGCTAGTTTCTTCTGCACGAGGGAAAAGTGAGACAGATCGAATGGTATTGCATTGAGCACTCACGGGTTTTTTCTTTGATACTTTCTTCACGTCCTTGGTATCGCTCATAGCCACGGCAAACATGTCGTCTACGTCTTCCTCTTCCTCCTCTTCCTCTTCAATTTCGTCTTCGACCATTTCTGCTTCGGGTACTGGGTCACGGATCCGTTTCTGCTCGTCCTCTCGTCGATCTAGACTCGGGTCATAATCCGCAGCTGAGATCTGTTCTGCACCTGTTTCCCCTGCCTGAAACTTGGCTTGAGCACCATTGTCTTCCTTATCCTTTGCAAGTGCAAAGTCTTCTGGATGTGGCGACGTAGACATAGAGTCTCGTCGGTCTAATGTGGGTACCGATCAGCAACCAATGAGAAGCGAAGAAAATTGATACCAACTGAGGGAGCCATTCACAACCTTCGGAGTAGCAGGAGCGGGTGTATCTGGAGCATCGATGACTCTAGGAGGATGTGGAGCGGGATTAGAAACACCGGAAGAAGAGGGGGGCGGTTGAACCGCACTGCTAGGGCTGGGAGTGGCATCCACACTCTCCAAACCTGAATATTTAGCTCTAATGGCTAGGCGCTTTGCGCGACGAGCAGCCAAAACGTCTTCTACAGGTGGTGGTGAAAGTGGTATGTCTAGTTCCATTTCGGCTGGAGGAGGGGCTACTTTAGGTGGGGGTGGAGAAGGTCGGGCTTCCGAAGCAGAACTTGGCCCAGGGCTCTGGTGTGGAGAAATCCTATACGGGACGAAATTAGCTTTTGGACGGTATTTGATATCTCGTTGGAGTACGATACTCACTCGCCCTCTTCTCTCTCTTCAGCTGCCTTTCGTACTGGAACAGAATTGGTGGTGCGTGAGGTAGATCTCCGTGGTTCATCCCTATGACTTCGATCCAAATGATCCCGTCGACCTCTATAATCACTACCTCTGTCGCTCCCTCTGTCGCTCCCTCTCCGATTATCCTCCCTGGTTGATTCACGATCATCTCGCCTCCTGTAGTCATCGCGTCTTCTGCTGCTATTGCTTCCACTCTTCTCAAAACCGTTTCTCCTACCACTAGAAGGTGAGGGTCTTCGTTTAGGAGACTTCAAGTAAACATCTCGCCAGTCCTTTGGTTCATCCCTAGGCCTTTTATGAGATTCATTGTTGGCAGCATCCCAAGGTCGCTTATATCCTGAGTTCACGTTAGTCATCTTAAGTTAAAGATTGTTTTTACGGAGAACCGCACGATAACAAGAGAAAAGAAGAGTTTTGGGATGAGCGCCGTCGATGTCGCTGGCTAACGGACTGGGGAATTGCGAATTGGGTCAGTGATTAGTCCTATGTTTGTCTTTATTTACTACATAAGCAAATCAACACAGCCGCCGCCATTAAAATAACTCTGTTAATTAGACGCTCGTACGCATGCCGTACAGTACCCCTACAGAACACAGTTATGTTTTGCATTAATTACAGTGCTTAACAGAGGTGAGGAGCTGAAAAGTAATGTAGAGCCAAGGCAGTCTGGTTCGGATACCTTGGATGGTCGCTTCCTCACCAGATTTTCTGTGACTGATTGGGCTCGTTTTTTGTTACCCAGACAAAGCAGGAGTCGTCCAGATTTTACCTCCCTACATCATCACGATCTACTCAAGTCGCAAAGCCATGGATTTGGCCACAACGGATTAAAATCTGTGATAGCCCTCATTGACAGCAACCTCACTTGCTTGACCGTCAGGCAACTGATCTGTCCGCTAATCAGCCATCAGGTCAGCACGTATACTGTATCGTTCTTGCGGTCTGCCGTCTGACACTGGTCTGACTTACTGTATTTTTTGCCTAGCTACACCAGGCAAGTCCGTTCGGATTTTGACGCATCAAAACCTGCATGATGAGTTTTATTTTGTTGGGGTGGCGGTCAACCAAGTTCTGTCCCTCTATGCCGGCTTCAGTCGATGACACGGTTGGATGACTGGCTAAGATCATTCCACAGGAAGCATGATGCGAAGTGGCAGTAAGATTCTCGTCAGTATCCATCACAGTTTATCCAAAAACTTTTGAACGTCTTCGTCCTGCAGCTTTGCAAATTTTGGACTGTGAGTCCGTTTATATCAATCGCGATCATATGTTTGCCTAAGAGCCTTATCGCACCCCGCTTTTTTCTTTTTTATGACAAGAAAGCTTTGATTTTCCCTAGTAGGACTTCATTGAAGAGATGTTACACAAACGTTATGCCGTTTAGAGATGCACTCTTTTCATGGGATAAAATCCCTGATTGAGAAATAACTGCCAGACATCGTACTCGTGAGCACCGTCTTAAAGGTCAATGGTCTTATAAAGTAGTACTCACAGTATTATACTCGTATGGGGAGCTTTATCCAAAGCCAAGGAAGGCAGAGCCTTAGTTGTTGGAACCAGATGTGCCCGTTTCAGGGCATGAATGAACGTAAGGTATGGTCGTTATGTGTGCCAAACTCGTATGTACGAGCCGTTCATTACATTTGGAGGTCAAACCTTCTGCCACCTTATCCAAGCAGCTGCCATGACCAAACAACAACCGCCTACTCTACAATAAGGACGGCCCTTAGTCGAGGTTGTTCTGGCTGTCATTCCGGGTTTTGAGTTCTCACCTCCCAGAAGTAGCTCTCCGGATGGCAACGCCACTAGAGAGAATCAGGAGATGGTGTTACTTCATGTTAGAAATCAAGATATGCCTCCAGTTGAGATTGAGAGGAATTGCTTCACAGGGTCATTACTATATCGTGAAGTTTCGACTCAAATATCATTGACAAGAAGCCCATTGAAGACTAATACCGTTAATGTTGTAAAGTCACTTCCAAGTAGACGATGTAAACCTCATGCGCATTGTCTACACAATTCCTAATACTCCAACGCTTTGGCTAAGACTAGGACTTTTAATCACACAAGTCGCACAAACACTAGCATGGATTTACGCGCGACTGACCTCCCTGCACCTGGCATTTAATCTGAAATGGTCACTGCGTAAGCTTGTGGAATTACTTTAGAAACGAAGGACAAACCAAGTGCTCCTGACGCTTGTGTGTCGTTGGGAAAACCTCCCCACAATGTTGACATGCCAAGTGGCCTGCTTCTTTGACATGCCTTTGTAGATTCTTGGGATTAGCGTAGCTCCGGCTTTTAGAGCAGTACTCGCAAACGTATGTTTTCTTTCCAGGTTGGGGGCTGGAGGCACGGTCATGGCCGTAGCGATTGCCAGGGGTTTGTGTTGGTGTAGTGTTGTGGCGAGAGTAGGATCTGTAAGGGTTACCAGAGGTTTGTGCTGGTGTATTGTCCCGGTTATGGTAGTATCTGTGGGGATCATGATTGGAGGCTGGTGCTGGTGTATCGCTGGAGGGGTATAGTGGTCAGCATTGTCGGTCACGATGATCTTTGGTGAACGAACCCAAAGTGGCCGCTGTTCGGTAAAATGTGCATTGGCATAGTTTGAGCCTGTGGCATGGCCAATGAATTATCCGAATAGTATAGATTGTCGGAGGCGCGCTGTGTATGGTATACCGCTGGCCATGGCCCTTGTTGGTGCCCCACCAAACTGCCGTATTCATCGCCAGATTGCTGCCAATTTATGGGCATTGTTTGAGAATGTGGGAAGTCTGCGTTATGCCGGTTGTCTACAGGAAGCTGTTGGCGCCCCACCAAACTGCCGTATTCATCGTCATATTGCTGCCAATTTATGGGCATTGTTTGAGGATGTGGGAAGTCCGCGTTATGCCGGTTGTCTACGGGAAGCTGTTGGTAGGCATGCTGCCGCAGTTGGGGATCCATAGACTGGTAAAAATCCGTCTCCTGGTTGCCAGTAGCGGATGGATGAGAGTCAGAATTGATCCAAATAGGGTGTCCATTTGTGTCAAAGAAGAATCTGCCATCTGCAGGTAGACCTGCCACATGGGTAATAATACCAATAGAAGTAGCAAGCAGGAAATGAGGACGTTTCATGATGAGCATTAGAGCGAAAAGAAAAAGACTGAAGGCTTCGAATTTCAGACCGGCTGAAAGAAAGGCGATGGCTGTTGAGAGTGTGAGCACTGAGGGCTTTGATGCTTGTTGACTCTCCTTATAAGTACGGTCCAGTCGGACACTTTAAGGGATCAATTGGGGTCCTCACTGATTTCGGCCAGTCACACAGTGTCACCGCTGGTATGCACTGGCCATCAAATCTTTTGCTGGAGACGTGACATTTGTAAGCACCCTTCCTAATTTGGGTGATAAGCCCAATTCTTTCAGTTGGTAGCCACGTAGACAAAATCATGAAGAATAATCTGATAGTCTTGTAGTATGAATATTTCATAGTCCATCTTGTTGCTCTTAGATGAGTAAACCAGAGGTTAAGTCTTCTATGTGCATTCTACGAAAAGTGGCTGGGACCCTTGTGGGTGGCTGTGTTGGACCCCTAAAGTGTCCGTACAGGATAGTAAGTTAGCTGATGCAAGTTGCAACTACATATTCCTCATCAACCCATCCCTGACCGTTGAAGTACTGGTTACTCGATGAGGTGTACGTAGAGGAGATAAGAGTTTCAAGCAATTACATATACGCAGCACACTGTGTTTCTTCTTTGGTACATACATTACTACATGCCTACGCCCAAGAAACAAAAAGAAATTGCAAGAGGATAGAGGCCGGGCAGAGACGGCATTGCTGCGAAGAGGGTTTTATTAAATTTGATGCGGACCAAGACGGGTCTCGATCGGCCCAGCTCATTTGTGGAACCTTATCACATATCTATGCGATCCGCATGGTTCGCCGTCCAAGCACAATGGACTCACAATGGCTACCAAGAGAAAAAGTGTAGAAGCCTCTTCATGGGAGCGGGTGAGCTGTTGAATGTTCGACATGCGGTATGCGTCTTTCCTCTAGCGAAGCGATGTCGGCCCGTCTAAGGACTTTTGCACATAAGAAAAGGCTCGTTTCCGCGAAAAAATATTGCATGAATCTCTGAGAGAAAGCGGAACCAAATTTATCAAGCCAGTTCCCTCCAGTTCCATACCATCTCCCACCCTGAACACGTCCCCAAATCCCGCCCATTGGGTTTTCTTCAGGCGGTCCTACCCTGGCATTTTAACCAGAGTTCAATCGTTCCTTGTCCCTGGATTGTGGCAATCCTTTTGGTGCTTAATGCAGAAGTTCTCATCGAAGATGGTATAAGCCTAGCGGCGAATGCTTCAGGTTGAGAGAATGCGTCTCAAAAAAAATCCCGGGTACTATACTTCGCCTTGTGGGCTCCCTCTGCTCACTGTGAAATTTCGGCTAGTAGCATTTCAACTTTATAGAGACTCATAAGCTTGAGAAACCCAGTCTACCAATGCGGAAGGTTCGAACTTTCCTAGATAGATCTATGAGCTAATTCAGTTTGATACCACATCTTCTAATTTGCTGTGAAAGGCATAGGAAATTCTGTGCTCGATTGCTGAAGGTTGGTTCCGATTAATGCAAATGCATTAAGTGAAGGGTTCAATGCGAGCTGCCTAAATTCCGAGTTACAAGTTCATCAAGAGAGGAGGGACATTTTTGTATCGAGCGAGAAGATAGTTCAATATTTGTGCCCAAACCGATGGCCACCGTCATGAATTAAATTTGCTCCCGATATATCTAGTAGTAACACAAAATCGTATCCTAGATATGTTAAGACAGCCTGAGAGGTCATCATATGTGATTTAGCGGTATGTCTGCTTGCAAGGGTTCCCCAGAGAATAGGAACAGCGCACGGCTTAGAGTTTATGAGTAGTTGGAACAGTTTCGGCCGATAAGGAACTGAGGAGTCCTTGTAATCCTGTGTCAGAAGTACAGAGCATTTCTGAAAGACTGCTATCTTATAAGTTTGAACGGCACTTTGCAAAACGCAAAGTTATGTTATGATTCTTATCTAAGCAATTATCCACGTGACATGCACCTTATATAGCTATTATGGATCGGCCCGCCGCAGCGTGTTTCTCTCGACTCTTTACCAGCCTAATGCTACAGATCCTACCAAACACATTAAGCACCCTAATTATTTCTCTACTTTGGTCAAGCCAACGCAATAACGACACACCGCCTCTCAAATTTCAACTTCGCCATCAACATGCTCTACACAATGATTCTCACATCATCTTCGCGGACGTGCCACCTTCGTTTGTGGCAGAGACTTACGAATTGCCAATAGTGGGGATGAAGACACATCGTCCAGACTCGTTTGGTGCTTTCTCGGCTGCACGATTTCGATCAATGATGCAAATGCAGGATGAGCCATTAAAGTGGCAAGACATAGACGTCATTGGTC
Source organism: Calocybe cyanea (assembly GCA_018851305.1). Taxonomy (NCBI): domain Eukaryota; kingdom Fungi; phylum Basidiomycota; class Agaricomycetes; order Agaricales; family Lyophyllaceae; genus Calocybe; species Calocybe cyanea. Next base: position 31,067 of record JABCKL010008405.1, read on the forward strand.
CAGACGTGAAGAAGCGCCAAACTCTATTGCAGCTAGCAAAGATGACATACAATTCATACTCAGTACCGAAAGACAATGATTGGTATGATTTGGGACCAGAATGGGACAAAGTACGCGTTTCTATTGCAACTTACCCCCTCATACCAAATGTTCATGCCATTTTTAGTCCTATCCTTTTGGGTGGGAGCCTGATGCAGATGGGTTCAGAGGCCACATGTTTGTGTCTGAGGATAACTCTACCGTTATTCTTTCTGTTAAAGGCACTTCCGCTCCATGGTTGGCTGGAGGAGGCGGTCCAACGGTAAAGAAGGACAAGCTGAACGACAACCTTTTGTTTTCCTGCTGTTGTGCGCGCGTTGGACCGACATGGTCGCCTGTTTGCGATTGTTATTCTGGTCAAAACCGATGTGACCAGACTTGTGTGGAACAATCGCTCGTTGAAGAGAGTCTTTTCTATCCTATTGGCACTGTAAGCCCGGGTTCCTCACTTTGATTCAGCACTGTTCATTCCCATTTTTGTGCTAGAATCTTTACAACAACGTCTCGTATATGTATCCCAATGCGAATATATGGGTGATAGGTTTGTTTCGCTTCCTTTCACTCGCTCAACTATCTATTTGACTCTTCACATGTAGGACACTCTCTTGGAGGTGGTCTCGCCTCTCTCATCGGTGTTACTTTTGGGGCACCCGTCGTAGCCTTTGAAGCCCCTGGAGATAAACGTGCCGCCTCGCGGCTTCATCTTCCATCTCCTGTGAGCTGTTGCCGATTCTACCTATCTACTTTCTCTAAGCATAATCTACAGCCCTCCACGCACCATATCACCCACGTCTATCATACCGGAGACGTAAGTCATTGACGCTTATTATTTACCCTTTGGGTGACCTGATTCTTTACCAGCCTATTCCGATGGGTGCATGCACGGGAGTGACATCTGCTTGTGCAATAGGAGGCTATGCCCTGGAGACTAGGTGCGATATTTTTCCCTCCGATTCCCAAATCTAGGCTAATGCCATTTTACTCAAGCTGCCATCTAGGAAAGGTCATTCGTTATGACACAGTGACCAAACGAAATTGGAGCGTCAGTATATCAGCGCATCCGATCCAATATGTCATTGAGAAGATCTTGAACGAGGATTGGGATCCTGAGAACGGTTTAGAAGTTCCCATTGCCGAATCAGAGAAGGACTGCATCGTGAGTAGCGCCCCGATATATTCGCGCGTTCATACTCGTTCAACACATGTTTGTATAATCCAGGATTGTTACAGCTGGGAATACGGAGATTTCAAGAACATGACGAAGGGTCGTTTTCCTTTTAACAATTGATATCTTAGACCATATATACCACCCACATAGATTCAATCGATCCATTCAGGAATATAATATACTATAACTCCGTCTTCTACATAATATCCGATTCTATAACGCTCCCAGGGTTCTGCTTCTGCTCACTGACTTATACATATCAGATGTAGAACATGGACAGTCTGATATTATTATCTGAAACTACAGTATATTTCCCAACTAAATCCCAAAACTGAATCGCGTGATCTCCCTTGTCGTGCTCTAAACCCCAAAATGAACAAATGGGATCCACCGCTGGGGAGGTACGTCTTGTTGACGCAATTTCCGTATAGCCAGATGTAGTCCCTCGGCAGCTAGCATCAGGTCCGGCCCATCTCCCTTCTCGCACATCTTTTCGTACGCTGTTTCTGCAACAGTTGGCCCATCGGTGTCAGACATGCTCCACAACGTGCCGATAGCTCCTCGAAATCCGGCAGCAATAAAGCCACCAGTAAAGTGCATGGCTTCATTGACAAGGTTCGTATCGCCCATGGCTGTTTCACACGCACAGAGAAATACGAACTGGGCAGATGGGAGATGAGTGTTGAGGATAGACTCTAGGGTGAGATTGCCATCGGACAGATTTAGATGGCTCTGCAGCGGATCTTTTGTCTCTTGTCTTCCATGGCATGCGAGGTGCAGCCACGAAGAAGCTTGTATTGCCTCTTTCACATTGCTCACTGTGGCTTCTGCGTCGATTAGCTGCTTTATAGGCTTGTCTCCGAGTATAAGCGCTATTTTACTTAATTCTTCCCCGACACGTGGTAGAATGCTAAGCTCTGGATGCTTATCGACGGAGGCGATTCCAACGGCAGTGAAGGGCCCTTGGACTGCTAGTGTGTTGCGCTCCCGAGCTCTGATGAGCCCCTCCAAGGTCGACGTATAGGATTGTATGAAGGGGCTGTCTATGGGTGCGGCTGCGTGAATTGGCAAGCTGTTGAATGGACCCGAAGTGCACCACCAGATTCTACCGCCCTGAATACCATTCTTGGAGGAAGTCAATACTGGAAGTTTCTCCAACAACAATCCTATATACACACCTCATCAAGCGTCTTAAAAATCGGTTCGACAACGTACCCCCACAGCCACGACCGAAGCTTCTGGAAGTTTTTCTTCCAATTACCCGCGGAATTTCCAAAAAGTCTTCCGTAGCGCAGAACGTCAGGTTCAACTTGGGCATTGCGATAGTGTATCCTGCAGTCGGTGAGTGTTGATCGCAAGATATCTAGATGCTGCGTAAAATCATCCGGTTCGATGTTGGGCAAAACAACGGGTATGGGTTGAGATGATGGTCTCAAGATGACAAGAGCATGGGATTCGGCCTCCGTGCAAGTTAAAACAATGACAGGACCGGCAGATGCTGCTTGGGATAGCCTCTCGTAGGATACTGGCACTAGAAAGTTGGTATAACCATCGTAGTTCCGTATTTTCTCTATCAAGGCATTGCGGGCGATCGCGAGGGAGTGGTAACTTTCGACCTGGCCAGCCCCTCCGGACGTTCCAGGGGTTCCAGCCTGTAGAAGCTTTAATGACAAATCTCTAAACTGGGTAGCATCGGCAGGATAATCGTGTGCGAGGCTAGTGTTTTCATCTCTCAGCTTTAATGACTGTTGGTGGGTAATGGACAGCCCCTGTTCCAAGAATTTGACCGCTAATTCAGACTCCTTGAATCTGATCGCAGTTGCCGCTGCCGCCGCCACTGTATCCCCGATGTTGTGCTCAACAAGTGCATGATGTCGCGTTGAAAGAGAGCTCCCGATCCAGAGGAGTTCGGAGACGATATTGATAGCTTTCTTATAGGCCTCCAAAGCCAAAGGAGAACCGTACTCGGATGTCAACTTTGCCATGGACACAGCAACATCCCATATAGAGGCGGGAGCAGCAGGAAACGTCCCGATCGATTTCTTGGCAAAAGCCAAGCAGGCTTCTTTGTCGGCTGGGTCATGTAGCACCTCGTATCTGGTCTGATATGTTTTTGCTAGGGCGGAGAGACGAGTAGGCAGCTTTGGGTGACCATCTGGCGTCATATCAATTGAAGACAATCTCATCCTCAGGGAAGTTTCAAGGTCGTCAGCATTGTTAAGCATTCTGAAGCGGCTGTGGTAGCACCCAGCCAGGCTTGCATAGATACCAGGTAAATCTGGATGGCCCTCTGGGGTATTTGTAAGAGCCATATTGTGGTATTTTAGCGCCTCCTCTAGGTCTTCGGGCTTGTCGAATTTGCTGAAGTAGTTTTCATAGCAGAGAGCAAGAGATGACTGTGCAGAGTGGAGATCGGCATGATCAGCAGGCGTATTCTGTAGGGCCAGCTTCCGATATTCAAGGGACGCGTTAAGATCTTCAAGATCATTGAGCCTAAACCAACGATCTGCATACGACACTGCAAGATTAGCTTGTCTCGTCCTCAAATCCGGATGATCCTTTGGCGTTCCGTCAAGAGCCATTTTATAGAATTTCAAGGATGCCTCTAAGTCCGATAGCTCGCCAAAGCGTTGGTAGCGATTGCCGTATGATACGGCAATGGCCGATTGGCGAGAGGCGAAATCGGGGCTGTCAGGCGGCGTATTCTCCAAAGCTAGCTTCTTATAGCGAAGAGATTCTTCAAGATCTGCGACGGTACCAAGCCTGAGGTACCGATCTCCCAACGAGACTGCCAGGCTTCCCTGCCTCGAAGGGAGATTAGGGTGGTCAGGAGGGGTTCCTTCGACAGCAGCTGTCTCGTAGCTAATGGCAGCTTCCAGATCGACCACATCACCGAGTCTCTCGTAGCGATCAACATAAGATGCTGCGATGCTTGACTGACGGGCGGCGTAATCCGGATGGTCGGCAGGTGTGTTATCGAGAGCAGCTTTGTAGAGGGTCAAAGCTTTATCCATGTCATCTAGTACACCGAAACGCTGATACCGAATGCCATACGACGCTGCCAAGGTAGCTTGCCTCCTGGCAAAGTCTGTATGGCCTTCGGGTGTGCCCTTGAGGGCCAGCTCCCTGTACCTCACTGCTTGTTGAAGGTCCTCAACCCCCCCATATCTTGTGTATCGATCCATATACGAGACGGCTAGACTTGATTGGCGAACAGAGTAATCCGGATGGTCAGGGGGGGTGTTGTCCAGCGCCAGTTTATAATACCTCAACGCTGATTCGCAGTCCTCGTCGACACCAAACCGCTGATAACGATTCCCGTATGATATAGCAACAGACGCTTGACGGCCAGCTAGATCGGGACTATCCTCAGGGGTGTTCTCCAACGCGGCCTTTCTATAGGATAAAGAAGCTTCGAGATCCTTGACGTCTCCAAGTCTCTGATACCGAATGTCGTGCGTTAAGGCAAGACTCGCCTGACGCTTCGGCAGCTCTTTGTGTCCAACGGGCGTCTTCTCAAACGCCGATTTGTACAACTTGAGCGCATTCTCCAGATCATCCATATCTCCGAGTCTGCGAAAATGATCTATGAGCGACGCGGCCAAGCCGGCTTGTCGCGAGGGTATATCTGGGTGATCGGCGGGTGTGTTGTCAAGAGCGGCTTTGTAAAAACCCATGCTAGTCCGGAGATCGTCTAAACTTCCTAACCGCTCATAGCGGTTTGCGTAGGAGACGGCGAGGCTCGTTTGGCGACTGGCGAGAAGCGGATGGTTCGGGGATGTCTTTTCTAACGCAATTTTTCTGGATGCTAAAGACGCGTCGAGATATTCGATATTTCCGAGCCGGTGATAGAGATCAGAATAGGCTATACCCAAGTTAGCCTGGCGTTGCGCATACGAGGCATGATCCTCAGGTGTTCCATCAAGAGCAGCCTGGTAGTATTCTAAAGCTTTCTGAATGTCTTCCAACACTCCCAATCTTTGATAGCGGTTGCCGTACGATACGCCCACGGCCGCCTGTCTTTGGGGTAAATCAGGGCTATCTGCTGGCGTATGCTCTAGCGCAAGCTCTCTGTAACGCAAGGCAAGCTGCAAATCTGCCACATCACCGAGGCGCAGGTATCTGCTCTCATAAGTGTCGGCTAGTGAGATTTGGCGGTCGGGCATGACTGGGTGGTCTGCCGGAGTCCTCTCCATCGCCGATTTTTGGTACTTTAACGCATATTCGAGAGCTTCTAGATCATCGAGCCTGTCGAACCTATCTATGTATGCCGCTGCGATACTGGATAAACCTTCCAAATAGAAGGGGTCATCCTCGGATGTGCCAGCCAGAGATGCCTTGTAGTACGACATAGACTGATTCATGTCATCTATGTCGCCGAACCGACGGAATCTGTTGCCGTAGGAGGCTGCAAGAGATCTTTGATACTGGGGCAAGTCTCGACTGTTTGCAGGGGTCTTTTCGACTGCGGACTTCCGATAGCTGAGGGACGTTTCAAGATCGTCTACCGTGCCAAGCCTCAAATAACGGAGGCTATACGCATACGCCACGTTGCTTAGGCGAGCCGGCCGAGAGGGGTCATCTTCTGGGGTACTTTTCAGAGCAGTTTCTTTCAAGCGGATAGCAGACTCAAGGTCGTCCAACGATCCGTATCTATCGTAGCGGTCAAGTAGCGACACCGATAAGCTATTAAGACGCCCAGGGCGATCTTGATCTCCCTCAGGCGTGTTATCGATGGCGCTCTGGTAAAAATGTAACGCAGCGTCGAGATCATGTTTTTCGGTAAGCCTTTGGTAACGAGTTCCGTGAGCGGCTCCCAAAGATTCTTGACGAGCCGGAAGGTAAGGATGGTCACGAGGGGTCTGTTTCACGACATGTTTTCGAAGCGCAAGGGAAGCATCAAGATCTTGTAGAGTGTCTAATCTGCTGAAACGGAGATAGAGCACGGCAGCAAGCGAAGAAAGTCGAGGCAGAAAGGATGAGTTATCCGGGAGGGTTGCATCCGCAGCTGCCTTACTGTATATCAGAGACTGGTCAAGGCTGATCGGATGACGTTGCTCATCATAGCGATCGCGATATAATCCAGCCAAATCGTGGCATAGGTCGGCAAGCTGGGAGCTGCCCAACGAGGCAGCTATTATAGAGGCCTTTAAATCACCAATCTTAGGGCCGCCACTTTCATCGCTAGCGTCGTATTTGGGAGTATTCTAGAGCAAACTCAAGATGACAAAATCAAAAGTAAGGGACTAACTCACGAGTGTCGATTCTGGAAGTGTTGCGGTAACGTCTTGAGTTTTCAACTGCGGTACAAGTTCAGTGTCAAAAGAAACACTGCTATCTTCCTCCGCAGAACTCGGCTCTTTGCAGACATTTACGGGATTCGTACCATTTCCTACGTTCTACAATGGCATTGGCTGAGGAAGTAAAAATCCAGTAATGGACTTGGTCCCTACAGATTCATTGTTTTTCGCAGTTTCCGAAATAATCGGCGAGCACAATGCTTTGGCGCTTGATCTAGCTCCAACGAACTCATCGTCAGATTCATCAAATCGAAGTTCCTGCTGCAAACGGCTAGTTTGAGTTGACGTAAAAAATCGAGCATAGATCTTACAGTAGCCGCCGTTATCTCCTGAACTAGTGGCTGCAACGCCGGCGCTTCAAGTTCGACATTTTGAGTTCTGCGTCGAGACTCTTACTCAGAACTTGCAAAATGAATAATAAGTATTTATAGTGATTACTTTGTTTCGTCGCAAATCATTGATAGAGAAGTAAATTGATATACAAGATTAGCTTCGTCGTTCGCGGTGATCAAAGATTTGGAGCCCAAAATAAAATTCAGCGGAAGCAAATGTTGATGACTGTCCAAGCTGTTGCCAAATACACGTCAATGAAAGTAAATTTTACTCGCAAGTCTTTGGCCGCAACCATGCTTCCGTCACTGCGCCTGACAGCGACCAAATGCCTTCCTATATACACACGCGCAATGTCGACTGGTGGGTCTATACATGACCCAGTAGTCATGAATGGCTACTACAACCTGGTCGGCCAGTCACCACCCCTCTCAGACAAGCCACCACTACCTCCCCCTCCTTCAAAAGCCCCGGCTTCCTCTCTAATGGACATTCCTCCACCAGAAGATCCGCTACTGCACTATTTTACCTCTATGCTTACTCAACACGGGCATCGTGCTCGAGCGTCGCGTATCATCTCAAATATGCTTCTTCATTTACACGCATATACACGAGCGCCTCCATTACCAATTTTGAGAGAGGCTGTGCTTGCAGCGTCGCCTGCCGTCCGGACAATGATGCATAGACATGGTGGAAAGACAGTGGCAATACCTGTCGCGCTCTGGGAAAAGCAACGAACACGGTATGGTGTGAGGGCCATCATCGAAGCTAGTAAATTCAAAATCGGGCGTACTGCGGAAGAAAGATTGGCGCGGGAGATAATTTCCATTTTACAACTCTCATTGAAGGCTGATGGTAGCAAGGGCAAGGCCCTGGATTGGAAAGTGGCTATCCACAAATTTGCTATGGTTAACAGGTGAGTCAGACTTACTGGCGGCATGAACTTATACTCATAGCGGTACCCAGAGGAAATGCACAGACTCGTGTATAGTATTTTTCTGTGCCAAGCTATTGGCATTCGTGACGCGTGTAGTGGAGGCCTGGGACGGGCATCTTACTTCGCCCAGGAAATCTCTGTCCTGTCGCTATCGCGTATTGCGTATGAAGATTTGTAGATGAATTTCAATTTATTCAAATAGAAGCCTGGAACACCCATCCATTTGTCTGCTATAAAGTTTCGTATACTTCATTGAACTCTCCTTCCGCCCTCTAGAACCATATTAAAATGATGATAGTGCAGACGAATAATGTGCTACATCCGCGATGCCTATCTATATACATATAACGCCCAATCTTCGCAAAATACTGAAATGGTCCAACCTCCATGTATCATCAACCAAGAACCCCACCCACTATTATATCCGTTTGACTAAGAGTAAGCGCATTCCCTGTCGGGTCCGTCACCGTCACTTGGCCCGAGTCCGTGAAATCCATCTCACAAAATGCATTGGCAAACTTTGCGAAGATCCAGATTACACCACGAAACAAGAGTAACAAGGCGCAGGTGGCTGTCGTCAACAGAAAGAGGGCCGTTATCGCTATGCGGTGTGCTTCGCTATCAAAGAAGTTAGCCATCTGAGATTTGAGTCCGGGTCTGCGGGGTACGATAACAGCCGTGACGAAGATGCAGAAAAATATGAAGAGCGGGGCGCAGAATCTGAATAGAGATGATTGAGATAGATCGGGGTCGGAAACTTGCTTCTGGCGCAATTCTGCTTGAAGCGCTCGAAGAGCAGAGTAGACAGTGTGACGTCCATTTCCCTGCTCTGACGTTCCTTTTCCTCTGTGCATGTTGATAAGTTCTTTGCCAGGTTTCATGATACCTGTTCAAAGCGACGACGTTGAACCACCGATTTGATGATAAAATGTTATGGGTGTTTGGGAAACAGCTGGTGGCTGACTGCTGAGTCTAACTGTCGCTACCCCTATAGAAGAACGTTTATGCGGTCAATGAGCTCCCGCTGCATCTAGCTTTTGAGGAGTCGAGGATTGTCTACCGTCTGGCGCCATATTGATAATGATATAATTGGTTATTCCCAATTCCATGACGTGTGAAACCTGCTAAGTCCTCGAGCCACGTGGTGCTATTGTCAGATATTATGCAAAGGCTTTAAATTTTTTAGAATAGCTTGAGCCAGTCGCGTATTCACAGCACTGCAGCAGCTTCACAGCAGCTCACCTTAAAAACGTTGCATCTAGTTTCTTCTCTTCCTTCTACCTTAGCCCAGCTATAATGTCTCCTCCGGTCTCAGGTAAAGGAAAGGAATCAGGGACTGCTCGTATTCTTGGATCAGGAGCATCTGGTCAGGCCGTTATCTGCCTGGGCTTTGTTTGAGATGTAGCTGACAACCAGAAATCTTGTAGGCGTCGCTGAACTTCTCATTTTCCATCCAGTAGATACCGTCGCCAAGCGCCTGATGAGCAATAAGGCCAAGGCAAGTCATATCCTAATACCGAGCTAGTTCTGGACATGAAAATCACACACAACATTATAGGTGTCCTTCCAGACACTTACGCCTATCATTTTTCGCGATGCAGCTTCAGCAACTCTCCCTCGTAAACTCGTATCCCTATTCCCCGGTCTTGGCTATGCGGCAGGTTACAAGGTCGCACAGCGGATATACAAGTTCGGTGGTCAACCGTGGTTTAATGACTTGATCACTAAACATTACAAGACTAATTTCACCAACATCTTTGGCGAGCGTAAAGGAAAGCTTATGATGCAGGCGACAGCTGGGAGGTAAGTTTATGAATCTTTCGAGTCTTATCTAGAGATGTTTATCGAGGCTATGAACTACAAAGTTTGACCGGGATTGGCGAAGTGGTTCGTACGGTTATTGTCAAGCCCGCCATACTTTCTTATCATAAATTTTCAAGGTTCTCCTACCCCTAGACGCCCTTAAAATCAAGCGTCAAGTAAATCCCGACGCGTTCCGAGGTCGTGGAGTCATCCGAATATTTATGGAGGAAGGTTCAACGCTATATCGTGGCTGGGGCTGGACGATGGCACGAAATGCTCCCGGTTCATTTGCTGTGAGATCTTCCCTTTCCCTTATTGTTTCCTTTTTCGGTCTGACTTCGTATGTCCACAGCTCTTTGGTGCCTCGGCCGTGACCAAAGAATACGCTCTCGGCGTGACCGACTACTCCAAAGCAACCTGGACCCAAAACTTTATCGCATCTGTAGCGGGTGCAGTAGCTTCGATTACCGTTGCCGCTCCTCTCGACGTCGTCAAAACCCGCATCCAAAACGCGAATTTCGAGCATAAAGTGCCTGGTGTGACAGTTGTGAAGGAACTCTTGAGAAACGAGGGTCCAACCGCCTTCTTCAAAGGCCTGACACCTAAAGTATGCGCGACTGTTTTTTGTTTTCTTCACATAAACGCGTGGTTCTGACTCATTTGTCTGCCTATAGATCCTTGTCGTTGGACCCAAGCTAGTGTTTAGCTATACACTCGCTCAATCACTTATACCTCTATTTGCAAAATATGTCTAGAGGCGACTGCACCACTGGATTTTGCTTAACGCCACCTATCTAGAATATCATATAATCTCCTGTTATAATGATCCCAACTCATTCACGATGCTGTCAATGCTCGCAATCACACTTGATTGTGTAGAATAGAAAATAGTCTTGCTACACTACGACAAAACGGTTTGAGGGACTTCACAATCAATCGTTATCATGACACGTTCCACAGCACAAGAATGATGTTGGCTTGAGTGTATAGCGGACGGAACCTGACGCGCTTCCTCATTTAACTCAAACACAAATATGGTTGGCATGACATATAGTACTAAGTATACTTTACATCGAATGATCCCGTCAGAGGAAGTTTAACAGTGACATCCAGTACCTGTCTCGATGCGTCATAGTTGGCATTGTTCCTTCCAACGTCCTTGCCATTGATCTGAACGGATTTCGGGGCCCTTGTAACTCCAAGGAATCTCACCCTGGAAACTCCCACACCAGTCTCAAACCCAAACATCCCTTGAGCGGTCAATTTCCCGTTCCTAAAAGTAAGTATTGAAGACGTCGAAGACGCAGGTGTGACGGAAACCCCATCATCAATGTACAAAGCGCCAGATGCGGTGCCATCCAAGCCAGGGGCTACCACAAACTCGAAATCGCGTTCCCTTAGCTCGGTCGTCGTCATTGCAGACTGGACGCGTAAGGGTAAGATCGCGCCGCCCTTGATGTGAAGCGGAATTTGCGTGAAGGAAACGTTGGTGAGTGTGACGAAAGATCCTCTGCCTCGGATCGGGGCAAGGGTTGTGAAATCGTAGAAGATATCCCGGGGAAGGTATATTGTGACAGATGTACTGTTCTCTTCGGTTACTGGTGAGACTAGTACGGAGTCACCATAGAAGAACTGGAGGTCGATCGGGAAAGTCGCCAAATCTTTGGGGTATTTAAACCATAAAGGATGTAGAACCGGAGTTCCGTCAAGGTGAGCTTGATGAAAGGCGGTATAGATATAGTCCAGCAGTCGGTAACTAAGAGTAACCGATGTTGAGAAACACAGGGAATGTTCATAGAGAGCAATTGTTTACCGGATATCTATAGCATTTTTCACTGCTTGAGTAACACTTGCCCAGCGATAAAATTCTTGGCTTATAGAAGTAAGGTGATTATGCTGCAACGCAATCTGTCAGCCAGAGCCGGCGGAGGCGAGAAAATAGCGCGCTTACATTGCGCATGAAAGGATAGAAAGCGCCCAACGTAGCCCATCTAGCACATAGGGTCTCAGTGGTATTATCACCTACATGGGCATGTAAGCTATGTTACTTGTCGAAAACGATGACTATACCAAAGCCACAAATATCACTGCCAACCATAGGAACCTGGTAGATAGTCGCGAAGCCAAGCATACCAGCGATCGAAAATCGATAATGTTCCCATCGACTAAGATTGTCACCTAACCATTTACCGACTTTATGACCAGCACCAGCGTATGTGGAGCGAGTAATGACGAAAGTACGGAGTCCTGGACGACGTGCGAGCATCGCGTCGTGGGTGGCAATTGACATCATTGTCCCATAAAGATTATGGACGTCATACTCTGTCAACCCATTCGCATGTTTTGAATCCGTCTTGCCAGCCAAAAAAAACAAAGATCAATTGTTCGATAAGACGGACGTCAAGGATGTTTAATGGCTTACAAAAGTTGTGTTTGAAGAGAGTGGGCCATTTGCGTTGTTGATAGCATAAGGCGGGTTAAGAACATCATCCCGCTTCGATCTTACTTTCGGAGTGGTCAAAAAATTCGCGAAGATAGGTGTATTTGGGTCAGGAGGAGGAGCAGGACGTGGTGGTGGTAGGCTTTGCTGTATGGCTTGCTCGAACGGATTCGTGCATGGCAGTATACAGAACTGAAACATAGAGTCAGGATTTAGTTTGAGAACTTAGCAAATAATGAGTCTACACTGGTAGGCTCGTTCATATCAATCCAAACACCATCAATGTCTACGCCAGTTTTTGGGTCATAGAAGATCTTGAATTCATCGTTCCAAAATCTACGGAACAACAGCTCAAGATTATTTCCCAAACAGTCAAGATGGAGGAGCTCACTGGGTAATTTTGGGATGGAACCAATCTAGGCAAGGCGTGAGTAGCGATTATTTTGGCAATTTTTTGGTATCAGAAACCTGGATATACAGTTACACCTAAACACAAAGCATGCTTAAAGAACTGCAAGCAGGGGTAAAATGTCAACAAAGTACCTGGCCAAACGATTCCAAGGCTGAAACTTCCGTTGGCAGCCTTGAGCCAGACGTCAAGCTCCGTACCTCGATCATAAGTATCGTAGCCCTTCCCAGGTAGATAACCTATGGCCGGATCGGTCATGAGGACTGAAATTTTAGATGGGATAATGTCAGATAAATCCAACAGACTAGAAACAACAAAACATACTATATTTCTGATTATGAGCATGCAAATGAGCGACGATCTCCCTCATTCTGTTCATAGGGAAATAAGCGGGATCTACGGTGAATATTCGGCGTCTGTCCATGTAATCTATTCAGCCTTACGTGAGAAAAGAAAGAAAAGCTATCTCTTGTAACCCTCATACCGATATCAGTCCACATAGTTTCGAGAGGAATACCAGCAGCAGAGTAATTAGTAATCACGGCGGCGACCTCGACAAAATCTGGCGTGTATTTTATGAAATTCAGTTTCAAAATAGAAGCCGAAGTCGTAAACAGCACCTTTGTATCCGTAACGACATTGATGGAGTCCGAACGACCAATACGGAACCTCAGCAGGGGTACCAGTAAGCTCAGCGTATTGCCTAGCCACCGCTGCCGGATCGCTAGTACTCCCAGCCAAAAAGTAAAAGTCGAGCACTCCACCAATGACATTGTACTCCAACGCTGTACTGCCCCCAACGGTGGTAAGCTTGACATCCATGCCATTAGAATTGAGCAGAAAGACGCCATGCGTTCCGGTTGGTCTGTGGTCGAAATATATCGGATGGTTGCCGTAAAGGTTAGTTCCAACTGGGATACCGAACGCATTGCGTGACCAAAGTGTCAAAGTGGTGTTTTCCGTTGGAAGGCGGAACGGATGAGTGTGCTCTCCAAGACCATAGATATTGGCATTGTTCGGAAGGCTTGTCTTGACGCGAAGGTATTGTGGTTCAAAGATGATTGGATGAGAAGCTGTGGAGAACAATACTTCTCTGGAACTAGTGCGGTATATAGAGAAGGAGAAAGGCGATGCGGTGTAGTTGAACTGGATAGCCGCCGCCTGAGGAGAGATGGGGCGTCCCCGAATCACTGGTCTCGGGAAGACAGACTCAGGTACTTCAAAGCGACTGGCCGAGGCATCATTGAGTTTAACGTGAATTCTTGTCTCTGGATAGGAAGTTAAAGCGGAGTATCAGCCTGGAGTTGTGCCGCGACTCACCCGTTTCATAAATCACCTGCAAGCCGAGATTCTTGACATCTGGACCAAAGACATTGCATCCTTGACCGTTAAGGAGGAGATCGGCCGTGAGTATTGCGCCTTTAACCTTGACGTTAGTCGCACTGTACCCAGAGCATGCGTCAAGAACTGAGGGATCAACAAAGGCTGCATATAGACATGAAATACACAAGAATGGGACGAGGAAAGCAAGTCGTAAACGAAGTTTAATAGTACCCAGACGCATTGATGAAGAAGTCAAGCCTCTGCAGTGCTAGGTTTGAGACGGGTGAGCTTCAAAGTGTTAGTGTTTACTGAAGCAGGTAATTTATGTGGTCTGACGATGCTGATAGGTAACATGAGGCACGGGCGGTTCCATAAGGTCTCATGCTTCTATTGATACAAGTTGATCTCGGAATCGTCTCCACTCCAATAGTACGG
>JABCKL010008406.1:0-52649 GCA_018851305.1 Calocybe cyanea
AAAACGACACGTTCCGTTACGATTCCGCTTGAATCGCGACTCTGAGACTTTGGGATACTAAGGTGGTAAAATTGTCTGTCTACTTCGATGTTAGATACAAGTATTTATACTAAGTGCGGTCCAGGCACTGCCCTACTCTCCAGCTCATCGCAAACAACAGAAAGAGTACAACGACGGCCGCAATGCTCGAGCGCGCGGTGAAACGAGGCCGTACAGGCGGCCCGACTTACTTGGCCCTTCTAGGATGTTTCCGAAACCCAGGGACGGGGCCCGACGACCGGTGCTGTTACCGCATGTGGTTAGCGCGCTCAGGTGGAGCACCAAGGCGGGCGTGGATGGCCGATGAACCGCCCGATGATGTCATACCTAATTGGTTGCTGGTGTGTGTGGGCGCGGTGGAGATCGTTGCATTGAGTGAAAATGGCGGCAATAAACGATGAGTTCCGGAGTCGCCGAAAGTCGGCGAAGTAGTTGAGAAGTGAAAGATAAATGTTTGGCGGGTCAAGTTGGGATCGGCGAGCCGTATACTGAATCGGCGAACGTTGTGCGGCGATTGTAAGTATTGTTTGTATGCGCGCTGCGTGCCCAGACTCCTCACGTGCATATCAACGTTGAGGCCGGAACAAAACTTGGAGGATGTGTTTGTGAAGGCTGATGGCTGGGAATGGACAACATCAGTAAGGGCCATAGAATATACTGTCCAGATACTCAAAAGGTCAGCGTCGAACACAATGTTTATTTCAACCCTTCTGGCAGCCTTCCTATCCATACAGATGCCAATGAAGACCCATTTAATGTTGTTTCCAGCGCTCAGAAGCCTATTCTGCCTGCTGACCAGCAGCCAGCCCCGGAGCATCCTCTAGAAGCATCCATACCTCCTGCCGTCCAACCTCCTTGCAAACCCGAACATACATTCTGTCATGCCAGGAAGCCCAGTCAACATGTTTGTGACCTACTTGAAGGTCGCGCTGTTGCCTCCACCCGTGGTTCCGACCCCGTTTTACCTGCCAGTGTCCAACTGCCTGCTGTCACTGAACCCCCTGCACCTGCAATTGAGGGGGAGGATGGTGATGACACTGCTATGTCTGTTGATGACCTAGACGAGCATATGCTTGTTGCAGAGACAGGCAAAGCTGAAGCACTTGAGCCATGTACTCTGGCTGAAGCACAGCGTTGTCCAGATTGGCCACAATGGGAAGCTGGCATCATGGAAGAACTAGACACGCTCAAGCATGTAGGTATGTGGGACCTTGTTGAGTGTCCCCCTGGAGCCAATGTTGTCGGCTCTAAGTGGGTTTTCTGTGCCAAAAAGGACACTGCAGGCAATGTCATTTGCCATAAGGCCCGCCTCGTCGCCCAAGGCTTTTCCCAAGTCCCCGGAGTCAACTACTTTGACACATTTGCACCCGTTGCTTGTTTTGCGTCTATCTGTGCAGTGCTAGCAATTGCAGCTGCTAAAAACTACAAGCTCCATCAGATTGACATAACGAATGCCTACTTAAATGAAGAACTCACTGAGAATGAAGCCATCTACATGCAACAACCCCCCGGCTATCCAGCCCCCAATTCCAGTGGCAAGTGTGCTGCCTATGCAAAATGTTGTATGGACTCAAGCAGTCCGGACGTTGCTGGTGCCAGACCCTCAGCAACATCTTCTCCAAGCTAAAGCTCATTCCCTTGGATGTGGATCAAGCCGTGTTCTTCCGCGTGGACAAGAATTCCACCATCATCATCCTTGTGCATGTTGATGACTGCACAATTGTTGCTTCCTCCGTTGCCCTCATCAAAAATTTCAAGTTGGCACTGCAAGAGTTCATTGATATCATGGAATTAAGCGACCTACACTGGCTTTTGGGCATAGAGATCAAAAGAGACCGTGAGAAACGCACCATTTATCTCTCCCAGCGTTCCTATATTAACTCCATCCTCCACTGCTATGGCTTGCAAGATGCAAAGCCCGTTTCATCACCAATGGAACCTCATGTTTGGCTATCAAGTGCACAATCACCTCAATCAACAAACAAGTACATGCAGATGCGTGACATCCCGTATCATGAGGCCGTGGGATTGCTGATGTATGCAGCATTGGCCACTCATCCCAACATTGCGTTTGCTGTCCAAACTCTCTCTTGTTTTGCCTCCAAGCCAGGACTCACACATTGGGACACTGCGAAGCGTGTTTTCCAATACCTGAAGGGCTTGCAGGACCTCTGGCTTACATACAGCCATGTCGTTGCGCCGCTGCAAGGTTTCATGGACGTGGATGGTAGCATGGCAGAAGACTGCTGCATGATCACTGGATACGCGCTGATGGTAAATGGAGGGGCCATCTCCTGGTGTGCAAAACATCAGGAAATTGTTTTGTTATCAACCACAGAAAGTGAATATGTTGCCCTTACCCATGCTGCCAAAGAGATACTTTGGCTTTGCTCACTCTTGCACCAACTCTTCCCAGGACACATAGCCCCCACGCCACTCTTTTCAGATAATCAGTCTGCCATCGCACTTACTCAGAACCATCAGTTTTATGCATGCATGAAGCACATTGATATATGATACCACTTCCTCTGTTGGGTTGTTGAAGAAAACAAACTGAAGATCATTTTTTGCCCCACTGACAACATGGTTGCCGGCTCGCTCACTAAACCCCTTCCATTGCCAAAAGTCAAACATTTCACGTCGCTTTTCAGGCTCATGCCACTTTGAGGGGGAGTGTTGGACTCAAAGGTGGACTTGCCTGAAGTCCGTGGGCTCACTGGCACGCAGCCCAACACGTTGTTCTTGTGTGCATCCGTGCTGTCTTCTTGGACTCATTTTGGTTGTATCCACCTGTCTACAGGCTTCTCTTCTTTTGTCAGTTTCTTGCTATATTAATTACCTAGACTGCCACAGAGTACCTCAGCTGTTCTGCACAGACTGAGTATCGTTGTAATACCATATAGTTTGTCCATTAGTTTAGTGGCGGCTTCATAATCTGACATGGATAATGATTTCAGAATGCCCATACGGGAGCAAGGCCATATGTGTGTGAGTGTGGCAAGGGTTTTGTCAGTAACTCCAGCTTGGCAAATCACAAGGTGTGTTAGTCAGTTTTGGAGTACCTCTGTTATAGCCTTACGCAACATCTTTTTTAGAGTGTTCACAACAAGAAGAGATCACAGTTTTGCCCAGTGGGTTGGTGTGGAAAGGGTTTCAAGCTTGAAAGCCAATTGTGCAGACATTCAGTGTGTTGATTAGCTTTAGAACAGCAAGCTTATATGAGAATGACGTTTCATAGAGGTTTCATCCAAAGGAGAAACCGTACCCATGTGCCATGTGTGGATTGAAAATGTCTTTCAAGGCAAACGTGCTCAGGCATGAGGTTTGTCCATTTCAGTTTCAAGTGACTTTGTGGCCTTAAGCAATTACTTCAGGAAAAACATTGCCCAAAACGTCAGAACAAGTGTTAGTCTCACATCTAATTCTGTCATGTAGTATACACAGTATTGCATACTCTTAAAAGATTTTCGAAAGTTAAGTTATTTTCATAGCTGCACAAGCTCGCCAAAATAGATAAATAAAAGTACAATTGTACAACTCTTGGCCAGCCAAATCGAGGTGACCTTTTACTGTATTTTTGAAAAACCATGTCAGACAATCTTTTTTTGTTTTCTTGGACAAACCTAGACTGGTGACCTGGTCGCGTACACCTTGTGTACAGACCAGTAGATAGGAGCTTGAAATTGACCTCATTGCAATCATGGGAAATGCTGATTCCTAAAAAGTGTAAAGTACTATAAAAGGCTAAAACTTTTGGGAGGTGGAATCGGAACGGTAGTGGCATTTGGATTTAAGACCAGTTCACCCAATTGCTCGCTCATATAACCACCAGTCGCTAGCAAACAAATGAGCGACATGCGAGATTTTGCATATACACATACATAGATCTATGATTTGGAAAAAAATTGACCACTTTCAACAGTATATCTTCAGAAAATGTCTTGATGCTGTAGCAAGGCTCGCAAAGCTAGATTCTCTGCATTTACTTGGGTTTAAATACATGGATATGCAACCAAACTGAATTTGAAATAGATTTCAAAAGCATTTGTGTATCATATTGAAGTAGAATTGTTGCTACCGCAGACTATATGCGTTATCGAATGTCCGTTCGCCGCTCCGAGCGCCGAGCGACCGAAAGTTTTAGCCTTTTATAGTACTTTACACATTTTGGGAATCGGCAATTTCCGTGATCGCAATGAGGTCGATTTCAAGCTCCTATCCACCAGCCCATCTACGACGGTTTTGTTGCACAAAAGTGTAGCAGACTTGGCTGGTCACGAGCCTAAGTGCATCTATGAGACCAAGGGTGACTCGTTACTGGCTGAAAGCTTAGGGCCAACGGCACCTGGGCCTGAGTAGTAAGTTCAAGCGGTTCCCGGACCTTTAAAGTTAAACTTTAAGTTAAACTTGAAGCTTGAAGTTTAAATCACTTGCTCCAATCGTAGGGCCACCATACTGTATCACGTATCATCAGCGAATGTATTTTGTCACATTTGTGCTTACAGCTATAAACATACGGGAGGGATACATTGGAAGATGAACCTATTGAACTACATGGATTGCATTTGCCTTCGCTTCGTCGCACAGACAGACGCGCATACTATTGGAATGGTCACCAAAATGACCACTGTCAAGGTAAACAGAATTCTAGATCTCCACATCTCGAACCACTGGCGTTTAGGATCGCTATCTAATAATTTAGCTTCGTCTTTCAATGTGACAACAGGAGTCAATGCCTGCCCGCGTCTGGCCTGCGCTTCGATGAATGTGGTGGAGATTTCTTCCTCTCTGAAATTACCAAATTTCGTGCGTCGGTAGACTCTACTACCCATCATGTTCACAATCACAGCACCGACCACGTAGGTATGACCAAATCCGAGGGATACTGCGGGAAGGGTGGCCATGATCACCGAGAATATATTGATCAGGACCGAAATCCTGATTGAGGATTTAAGAATACACAAAAAATGTAATAAGCTATGTCTCACTTACAAGTAATAAACCTGACCATCTTGGATAAGTGCTCTGGTAAACGCGGGGAGGTTACGTCCAAATGATGCCGAACGATACACCTTCGGGCTTTTTGCATCCGTAGATGGTATCCAAGATGACGATATTAAACGCCAAGATATTGCAAAGAAAACGCAGGTATCGTTGACGAGTAGAGTGATTGGAGATGCGGCAATGTACGAATGGGCTTTCCCAGGATAACAATAGTCAGTGGGGCCCATGACTCCTGGGACTCCAGCAAACACAACCGCTACGGAGCCGCCCGCAACTCCCAACCACAAAATTGAGAAAATAGTAACGACATATTTGTTACGATTAAAGACAGCTCGGACACGCAGCAAGAAAAGAAAAGTGGTGGAAGAGAATGCAACATGATAGAGCACACAAGCAGCAATTATGACATCTTGACAATTCTTGAGACCAAGAGGAGCAGCTGTATAACGATTCCAGTTAATCAGTTTACTACTCTTGTTCGAGAGCACCAGGACTGACTCCAAAATATGATATCGATGATAATCGCTACTAGGACTGCCAGCCTAACAAGTAGTAATATATAAATGACATTCGATTAAAAAAAACTCTTCATTTACCTTGAAAAAAAGTACATTGATGTTGGAAGCGATATTCTGTATAGAAATAGAAGTTGATAATCGTTGTGAATATTTGCGAAAGAATCCCATACGAAGGCCTGTAACGTACGATCAGTTCTCGAAGGCAAATGAAAGGGAATATTGGGACTAACCCCTGAGGACCCGACAATCAAATAAGACGCGGCCTTGAACTTGAGCCCTGCATCGAGTGGCATGTACGCCATAGGTGCTAAAGGATTCAATATTGGAAACGTCTCGTTCGCTAAAGCCGCGCTTTCCATTACGTTTACGAAAACGGTGATAAGTTTGAAAAACGTAATCAACACTCCAAGTGAATGTCTTATAGTCCTGTGTATTAGGCGAAATAACATGATTGAGATACCAGAACCTTGTTGGTGAGAGTCTTATCCCATAATCAAATGGCTCAAACAGCCGGGCGATGTCACAGGAGGCGGCGGAACGAAGTTCTCAGATTTGCAAGTGACAGTTGGAATGAACGCAGATGTCTTAGAGCCGATGAATGAAGCCACCGTTTAGGCACGGTCGATGGTCAAAGGCTGATCCAACGCACTCTACGGAATGATCATCTGTATTTGTGCCCTGACGAGTTATTTGGGCACTAAATTGAGGGCATTTACTCCCACAGCTGGGTAGCGCCCAAGCACAAATATGAACGCTGTTTCCAGATTAGATGCGCTTAATGTTGATGAACAATCACTGTTGCATCAGCGCTGCCGAAATTGAGATGCTGCTTGAAAGTCCTAGGCTGTGCATCCAGTGTTGTACAGGAATAGTAAAGTACAGCTGCCACGCAGACAATTGATCTAGTAGCGGATTGTCTTTGTCCACATCTCAGCCTGTGAGAATTGTCAGACCATGTACAGTAGCACTGTTGTATTTTGGGCCGCAATCTTACGCCGCTAGCATAGGCAGATGATTAGCCGAGAATTGTAATAAGTCACCAATAGCCGTAAATGTCTCAGAGGGGAGCATGCGTCTAAGATTGTTTGATATGAGGAGGTGGACTGTAAGCGAGGTGACAATGACCTTGTTAAAATTGCAGGGTGTGAACAGTGGAGCCCAACTAACCAGATACAATGACCTGTAGCCAGCATTGGGTACGTGATCCAAAAGAGCTATCACAAAGGAAAGGCTTGACGGAGGACCTTCTAGTCTGGTGCAGAACAAGGTGGTATCCGGGTCCGGGGATCAGATATCCATGTTCCACCACCGAAAACTTGCCAGCCATCGCTTTTAACACTTGTAACATCACATTCCAGCAACAGCCTCAGGGACAAGGCTAAGCCCGAAACTGACGGCCTCCGAGAAAATCAGCCTGGACCCCAACGTTCCAATGATAGACCTGTACTTTCCCCTAAGGGAAAGGGCCGATAAAGGCACTGCAAAACATAGGCCTAGTAATCTTGCCTGCCGTATCGTCTAACGATGGTTTTGTGGACGATATGCGGATTATGCTTAACGAATGTCTCATGTGGATGCTGAATTCCCTGCTTGCGGTTATGGGCTACTTCCGCTCTATACCGCTGGAGTGTGTGTAAGTGTGCCGCTAGTGTTTCTTCTTGCGGTCCAACTAAGTCGTGGCCAGTCCCAAGCCGGTTGTCACTTAGAGCATCCATGCACAACTTGAACCCTATACAAACACAAAATGGCGACTGGGCCATCCTGAGCGCAGGGGGGTGGTTGAACTGCTGCTCCTAGACTTGTAACAATCGAGTTATGAATCGATTGGTAGCTGTATGGACGGAGTGCATTACGTGGACGACGTACTGGCGAAAACGAGCACATGCACCATTAGTTCGGTACCATCTCTTGGTGTTGTCTCAGATAATATCGCGTGTGCTCACTTTTGCAAATTTCGATTATCGATGAACGAACAAAATATGTGCATTTAGAACATTAGCTTCTCGATAGCATTTTTAATGGTGGTGATCTGGCTGCTTAGCTCCTTTGATTCACCAGTGGTAACACTAACAGCAATGACTGGTCGCGACACGTTGCATGCGCGCCCAAGGGCTGCTTTGGAAGGAACAAACACGTAGGGGACGTTCTAAACACATATCAGTAAAAACCTATGAATAAGGTAGGTTTCTATGTTTGCATACCTTCTCTTCACACAGCAAGGGAAGGTGGAGTAGAATCTCAATTGGTTCCGTGTCGGCAGTCAATACGATGAATTCAGAGATACCACGGTTGAGTGTTTTGGTGGCTTGGCTGAGGCATTAAGACGCGCGCATTGTAGTACCGAGAAGTAGACATACCTTCATTAGCACCTTTCTTGATCTGCTTGTACTCGTTGGCCTGTTGAACAAGGTCCAAAATCTAGCACGAAAAACCTCAGAGCCAGTAAATCGGCCAGATATGAATGTGGGATACCGAATTTGTGAGGTCAGCATCAGCAAGAGGCCATGCTTTGCCTTTAGGTTCTGCCATCGTTTCTAGTAGGAAGAGCTAGTTTGACCTCACGTTTGTTTGATCCTTGGTCAGCGTCGACTGTGTAGTCTTGTAGAGAAAGAAAAGTTGGTTTACAATTGGCTGACGTAACCAGACCTGGCAATGATATATCGTGTGATCGTGGTGATTGCAGGCACGATAGCCAGGGCCCAGCAGTATACAATAACAGACAGGAAATTATATCACTGTCACGACAATGCCCAATTCCACCTCTTTAACGATGTACTTCGCTTATGGTAGCAATCTCTGGCATGACCAGATGAGGCGCAGATGTCCCGGAAGTAGGTACATTGGTACAGCATTCCTCTCTGGATGGTAAGTCATCCTTCACGCAGCAATATCTAATAAATCTTGATACCAGGAAGTGGATCATCAACACTGCTGGCTACGCTAATGTTATACCATCCCCCGATGACGTCGTATACGGCATGATCTATTCACTAACTGCCGATGACGAAAATAAGTTGGACGGATTCGAGGGAGTCCCGTACAATTACATCAAACGCCAGCTGCCTGTAGATGCGTTGAAGCGTGGTGACTCTGGGATCGGGGAGGGTAAAAAGGTCAAAGAAGCGCTTGTTTATGTTGACATCGAACGTCTAGAGGAAGGTCCACCGCGAGAAGAATATATATTTAGGATCAATAAAGCTGTCGAGGATGCGATAAAGGAAGGGATACCTCAGGAGTATGTTGACAAGTACATCCGGCGTTTTATTCCGCCCATGCAACTCAAAAACTGACAGGGCTGTGGGAGAATAGACGTATCTAGCTAATTCGATAATTGGCCTTCTTGTAATGTTGCGATAGTCTTCACCATCTTTGATGAAACCATTAGATGAAATGTATTATTAAATTTTACGAGTCTAGTTGACTCTTGGAACCGCCACATCCCAGGGACCACGAATCTCACTGAAGCCCGTAAGTGAATCATAAATAGAAAGTAATGATTATGCTGACTTTTTAAACTTTTGTGCCCATACCAGACACGCAGGTGCCAGAAAGGTCACCGAAACAAAGGTTAGGAAGAAGAGGCAGGTAACTGTCCAGGACAGCACAACGGTCAAAGCAAGGGCTATAGTGACAAGTCCAAATGTAAAGGAAGCCTGAGTAATTGTAGACGTCACCTGCTCGAAAGCGGGATTAGAGATGGAAATCGACTTTGACGGCACCCATACCTGTAAGCGGTGTCGTAGTATCGGAAAAAGGGCGAAAACCTGAACGGAAAATAAGACAAGAGCAAATACCGCAATATCTGTAGTCAGTCGTGATGCTAGCACAACCGAAGCCGATACTGCAGCATTCATAGAAAGAACTGAAGTCAGCCTGACTGGATGTCAGCGAGTACTGATACTATCACAAATATGTCTATTCGCCTTTCATGTTGTCCGTCGATATTCTGAGCGCTGTAATCCGCAAGGAGCGCATTCAAAATGAACAATATCGCTGAGATGGCCCAAATCGAATCTGAAGACGTGGCAGCTGATAGTGTTCGAAGAACTGGAGAAATTGACATGAGAGCTAAGAATATAAGGATTGAGGACTTTATGGCTTTGAGGTCTGCTAACACGTCATAAGACTTCACAGCATACCAGAACAGTAACGCACGGGTAGAATATCTATCAGCCCTATTTTCATGACGACTAACCCACGTCCAAACAGTGTAACCAGCAATGAAACATCCTACGGAAATCAATATTAAGGTGCGAGGATCGACCAACCCTTCCTTGAGGTGCACGAAACTGGCCACAAATATGAAAATGGTCGAGAAATGCTGCGTAATTGTACAGGACAGTAATACCAGTGGCCAATAAGTATAGGGTCTAAAGTTGGCTATAAAAGTCACGTCAATACACGTTCTTGCACCCAGACACATGCAACTTACTGTTTCTCTTTAGAGATGAGAGGAACAATTTGCGAGGAACGTAGTTGTCGGGATAGGATTGCTTCTTCCAAAGAACCTTATCCCAAGGTCCGTTGTGTAGTTTGGGCATACAGACATGGAAGCCAGGAGAAGGATGAATGCTGAGCGCTGAGCGTCTGAAGGACACAATATTTAAAAATTAAACTTTAGATATCTAAACTTAGTCATCTATTTGGTTCGAAAGCTGTCGAGCGCGGAAGAAAACAAGTATCAAGTTAACGCGCAACAACGCGGCCGCGTCAGCTCGTCTTAGAATTCGTCCCTTCACCATGAACACTTTTGCTGATCGGTTCTCGACAACGTCTGCTGCTAGCCAGATAAGAAATGCTGAGAAAATAGCAGCAGAAGAAGAATTTTCTAGTGCCTTGTGGGGCTCGCAAGGCGGATTCGGCAGTCTAGCGAAAGGCATACCTACATTCACAGTACCAGCAGTAGCAGATGCACGTTTTAATTCCTCTTATTATTAAACAGATATTCTCAATTTTATCTAGCCCACGGCTTTCCTCCGATTACACACAGATGACCATGCCGATCCCAATTGCAGAATCAAGATCCAGCATGGAACTACGACTCTTGCTTTCAGGTTTCAAGGAGGTGTTATAGTCGCAGTGGACTCGAGGGCGACTGCTGGCAGCTATGTTGGTGCGTATTGATCTTTAATTGTAAATTTATGTCTAATTATACTGAATAGCGTCTGGAACCGTGAAAAAGGTCATTGAAATCAACCCTTACCTTCTAGGAACCATGGCAGGTGGTGCTGGTAGGTGCAATCTTCTCGATGAAACCGTGCGTCACTGAGCATGTTAACAGCCGATTGCCAGTATTGGGAAACTTATCTCGGGATCCACTGCCGGCTTCATGAGCTCCGCAATAGGGAGCGTATATCCGTTTCTGCAGC
This sequence comes from Calocybe cyanea, assembly GCA_018851305.1. NCBI lineage: Eukaryota > Fungi > Basidiomycota > Agaricomycetes > Agaricales > Lyophyllaceae > Calocybe > Calocybe cyanea. The sequence continues at coordinate 10,931 of JABCKL010008406.1, forward strand.
AAGTAAATATCTTAGCAATCTTGTTTACTCATACAAAGGTATGGGCTTGAGTATGGTATGTACTCTCCAAATGTACCGCAGCTAGACGATCCTGAACAACTGGTATAGGGTACCATGATTTGTGGTTGGGATAAAACGGTACGTTCAAGCGTCTCAATCCTCGAACTCACGCAAATTCAGTACTGGTCTTAGGGCCCTTCCATTTTCTACGTCGACTCGGATGGAACACGCCTCAAGGGTGACCTCTTTTCTGTCGGATCCGGAAGTACTTTTGCATATGGCGTTTTGGACCAGGGATACCGATGGGATCTGACGGATGAAGAAGCCCAAGAACTTGGCAGACGGAGTATCTATGCTGCTGGCCATCGAGATGCCTACTCGGGCAATACATGTAATCTATATCATGTTAAGCAAGATGGATGGACGTTCATAGGTGTGTTTCATTCGTTGTACATTTCCTTCGGGCATTGGACTCACCCGCTTGAAGGTAATTATGATATTGCACAGATGCATTACGACGGGCCTGGCGATGTACCCGGGGCACCTGGTGGTGGCTATGGTTACGATCTTCGGGTTGAGGGGAAAAGCTCCTCTGACGCTCCCGAAGAGGTCACATCATAAATTTGTTGTTTCATGGCGCAGATAATAAATTACCATGGATTTTCAGAGGTGGAGTCCATAATTAACATGACCTAGGCAACACTTAGATGCGTACGCGCAAACGATGAATAGTGTAATACTGCACCCACCCTCAATTGGGCCCGTAAGCGTGGCAGAAAGTTGCCTCGCATGTTCATACTTCTCACTAACCAGCGGATTTGAGCGTGCGGTGACTCATTGCGAGTATCCTTCACACCACTTATCTACTATGCTCCTTTCGGCAACCAGACCAATCCATAACTCCGCAACCGACATCAAGCAGAATATAACGTACTTCCCGTTCGCCATTCTGGGAGGCTTGACGATCATAAGACTCAATGAGGTGTATTTCATGATAGGCAAACCCAGCTAAAAATACATTTAAGGGTAAATTACTTGCTGAATGTACAAGGACGGCTGTCACACGGAAGGGGAGGTCTAATAGGCTGATTGACATTTAGCCAGTCATCTCGTACTCGTCCACTTTTTTCCTCTCTTCGTCGAAGAACGTGATCGATGTGAGCTCCTTCCACTATAATTCGTTCTGAGATACCTCTAAGATCAGGTGGGTTCAAGTGCTTACCTTGGTTTTGTGGATGACTTTCCAAACTATAAAGAGAGTAGGGACAACTCCGATCATAGTATAGGAGAAAAAGAATGTTGGGATATCCCATCTTCCCGGGAGAAAGACTGTGTATCCACCCACAAATGTCATCGTAAGAGTGCCGATCAAAGCATAGTATCTAGACCTTTGTTAGCCACCATATGCTTCGGGGCTACGATAGACGCACCCGCAAAACGGTTGCCAGAAACCTTTATGGGGTAAGGTATCTCGAGAGATCCCTTGAGCTTTTAATGCCTAATCACAGCTTTGTAAATGTTGTGCCTATGAAGAGAAATCTACAAGAAAACAAACATGATAAAATCGTAAATATGTGAAGGACACGATTGCGTAGTTCAGGAGCTGAGATGCCGTCACGAGATTCACAAACCTACACATTTGTTGTCACCCATGCTATATACATCACAGTAAGGACTGACCATTGCAGCACCACAGCTGAGTTGTTAGATATTTGCAAAAATGCTGAGAAAAGACAAATAAGGAAATTTTATGCATGAACTTGTCCAAGTATCACCAACATAAGAGAGCGACCACAAGAGTCACACTGACACAGTAAATGGGGACGCCATTAGCAGTGCAACGTGTCAGGAACCTAGGAGCCTTCCCCTCAAGGGCGAGCCCGTAAAGCGTGCGACTAGCACAATACACATAGCTGTTTCCCGCGGAGAATACAGACGTAAGAATCAGCGCATTGACAATGTGCGGTAGAACTTTGATATTAAGATGCTGCATAGCAATGACATAAGGTGATGAACCTGCACCGGGACGTGCATTAGAAAGAGCGTCGAGGAGATCCGGATCCGAATAGGGGACAACAATCCCGATACAAAGCGAGCCAAGGACGAAGAATGTAGCGAGGCGGTAAAAGACACCGGAGAAGGCAGTGGGCATATTTCGGCGAGGGTATTCCGCTTCTCCAGCAGCTATAGATACGTATTCAGGACCTGGCAAGTTGCAAACAATTAGATACGTCCAAGTCTTTTCGCGTTACAATACCTGCAATAGTGAACGACGCCTGGATAAGACACGCCAAAAACCCCAGAAATCGGCCAAGCGATCCTGTTTCTATGTATTCAGCAAAAGGTGCACCTGGCACTTTTGAAGCTGGATGGTGAAACTTGAGATATTTCGTAAAAGAAACGGTAATATGTGTACACACGATCCCAATTTCGAAAACCGTATTTGTCGTGTGATGGATTGCCTCCTACCATTGTTACGAATGTAAAGACGATCAAACCAACGGCCAAGATCACTTTTCCGATAGACAGCCAGAATTCTGACTCTGTAAATAACGGAGATTAACAACTGTGGGATATTCCTGACACAATCCCACAGCCTACCTCCATACCAGCGTACAGCGAACAAGTTTAAAAACCTTATTTCTGCGTAAGCATATGACCAACCAGCGTTATATCAAGGGCGGGCACATACATGAAAGATAATAATACAAAAATGATCACTGCAACAAGTGGAATCTTGTCCGTCCAGAATCGTAAAACTAGGTTGAAGGCGACAACCTCGAAAGGAACAAGGGACGCTTCGAGAGCAAAGAAGTTGATACCGGCGCAAAATCCGAGAGCTGGATCAACGAAGCGGTCTGCAAAACGGATCTATACCGTAACACCCAAACATTTGTCAACGTATGCAGTCCGAAAAAGTACAACACCCACAAATGGTGAGGATATCGGCATCCATGTTACCATCTCGGCTAGTTAACTTTTCAGCGTGCTGGTAGTTGTAGTAGTTTCCTCTACATACATAAGCAATTATTGATAGCCAAGATGAAGGTACACCATAGGGTGAACGCCAAGAACAGGCTACCTGGTGACGAATTACTCTTAAAATTCACATTTAGAAACTTGCATTTACTTGCCTGGTCCTCCTTTCGTCAACGAGGAGCCTATTTGAACAAAGAGAGCCGTCCCAACGACTCCTAATACTAGTTGTTGGTGAAAGATGATAAGATAGCGCAGCCATCAGCGGACACACCTGAAATTCCGATTAGTTGGATGTGACGATTCTGTTTGCATAACCCAATTGAACGCTGGCACGCATTTCATCATACTGGACGAAAATACCTTCAATCTTCTATGAGTCTTGTCATAGGCACGTATTCCATCTAGTTGTACCCGGTGTTCATATGCGCTTCCCTTTTCGATCTCATCCAAGATCGGCTTTTCCTCCTTTTCCTTTGAACTCTCGACCACGGACGGCCTGCTCTGCATGATATTTTCTCGCTCGGTAGGAGAAAACGGTTGAGCAAGAACTTCTGTGACTAATGGTAAAGCTCTCGTTTAATTCGATAGCTCCTTGCAACTGCACACTGGGAGACGTTCACGCTGAGTATGATACAGATGGGGGAATGGGGCCGCGGGACTTTCGAGTATTCTGTCAACGCATTGTCATTAAAGAAGAAACTGGCCTTCCGACGATATCGAAATTCAAGAAGATAACCACGCCGCGGTCCACGCGTTACACTACCGTTATGACGACATTATCATGTGATGTATGCCTCGGCTTCGGCCTGCAATGGATTCAAATGACAGGCTCATCCACCGCACTGAGGTCATGGATAGTCTGGAGGAATCGTATTCAGGATATAGACATACATATTTAATAAGATAGGGAAAGATCAAATGTAATACAAGGAAGAAAAATTTCCGGTATTAGAAGATAGGAAAAAGGTATAGGCGGGCTAGTAATATTCAAGAAACGAAATTCGAATGAAATGGTAATAGGATGTCGGAAGAAAGAGCAGTCACAAGCACAAAAAAGGTCGTCGCATATTAGCGTAGACCACTTCCTCCGCTAGAACCCGCCAAATCAATATACCTCGTCACGCGCTTAAGCGCCTTTGAGCTCTGCACCCACTCCTCTTCACCATCCTCGTCGTCGTCGCCAACCTTACTCGCATGTGCGTGATGCTCGCATAACATCCGTCCGTCCACTTCCCAATATTCCTCAAGCTTCTTATTGCAAGGTTGGTTCCCTGGGTATTCGCATGTCATATGTTCTGGGTGGTAACGGTCACCCGTGTGGGATACCGCACATGGGCCCTCTATCGGCTGGCCACAGCGTGCTGCGGCACACAAGGAGTCATTCGCTTCGTGGTAATGGTACGCGCACAAAGGTTTCCCATCAAAAACATAGAAAGACTTGTCAGGGAACGGTGCCTGCGAAGTGTAATGTCAGTGAAAAGCAAGCCGACGTATCAGGCGAACGATGTACATGACATATATGGCAGTTGAAACAGTCTCGATGGTATTTGCCTTTGAGTTGTCCGTCCGACGATGACACTGCTTGTTTCTCAATCGGAAGATTGCATCGACGACACTGAAAAGGGTTTACAAGTCAGTAGATGTGATAGCGAAGCTGGATCCTACCACGTACCTTGGGCAAATACATATTCTTCCAGCAAGTTACACACAGCACTCCTCCATTATCAACTTCAACCCAACGACCATCAATGATCTGATCCTCGCATTTCAAACATGTCTTGGGCTTCTTCATCTTCTCCTTCCTCTCCTTTAGAGGCCTCAGACTCGCCTCTGAACTGACCTTCATACTGCCAGGCGGCTGCAACGGCGCAATGCCAGGCCTCCTTTCTTCCTGGGAGCCTGAAATGGTAGTACTCATACCTGGGTTCATAGCAGTGAGCGGGACCTTGATATCGCCAGTGGTGCTTGTACCACTGCCATCGCCGCCGGCGCCAAACGTCCGTTTCATCGACTTGCTCTTGGTTAACCCAAACCTACGTTCATCGGCAGGAAGCGCCGGGGTAGCACCTTCAAGCAACGTCTTCAGTTCCCTTTCCATGACACCCGCATTGCTGCTGCCACTAGTGGTCCGTCCGCCACGAGAGTAACCACTTCTACCCCCACTACTACTCCCACTCGCACTCCTCCCACCTCTGCCAACGCCAGGTCCGCCAAGCCTCCCATAAGAACTTGGAGAACTCTGAGATAGACCAAGCGCATGCGCAACAGCAGCAGAATTACTCTTCCTTGCATCATCCACGTCACTAGATATAGACGAAAGCGAAGAGGTAGACTGATCACGCCTGTGGCCAGGTCGAACACTCTGACCGCTGCGAGTTGATTCCGAAGGAAATCGGACATGACTGGTGCTGGATGTTGATCTAGAACGGAGGAGGGAGGACGATCCAAGTCGAAGTGGTGGTGGTGGATTAGCTTTACCTCTGGTGTTTTTGGTATCGGCTGGAAGGTCTTCATCCTCATTATCGCTTGAGTCAGCATAGGCAAGGCCACCATATTCAGATTCGGACCCTGATGCGGCTGAAGGCGTGCGGGTGTGTCGTGGAGTATTTTGCCTTGAGCCATTAGTACTTGTACTTTGCGAGCGAGATCTAGCACTTTGACTTTGGCTGTAGGCAGAAGCACTAAATGCCGATTCAGAATCTCTCGAACGAGCGGGAAAAGGCGCCTGCTTCGCTGTTACTGGAGTATGGCTTTCAGATGTGTCAGTAGTAGGTGGGAGCGATGCGTTCCGAGGGCCGCCAACAACTGGCGACTGATTTGTGGACCGTTCGAAGGGCATGCGCAGGGATTTCGGGGATGAGGGTAAGCCTGATTTATCCACAGACGATGCCTTCGAATGAGATGGTTGGGACAGCGGCTTAAAGTTGGAACGATCTGGAGATGGTAACCCTTGCTGACCAACTGGTGATTGTGGATAAGGTGAGACGCCTGGGGAGTGTGACGAGTATCCGGATCCAGGTGATAATGGAGGTGTCTCATTGGCTGCGGATAAGAAAGATCAGAACACTGAAACAAGCGCCCGAACATAGCCTTACAATGGGGAGTAAAATCTGGGTTGGGATAGGAACTGTTATCGCGGCGGGACTGTGAACCGAAAGGACGGTCCAGAGGCGCTGTGAACATGGCTGCACGGGCTGCGGCTGCAAAACCTCTCCTTCCTACCCCAGCCATTCCAGCTTCCCCGCCGGTTTTGGTATCTATGTCACGTTCGGATATCTGAGGTGATGGGGCTATTCGAGGGGGGATATGTTGTACTGGCTCACGCGGTTGATTGAATCTCACATGATACTGGATGTTAGGAGCTTGAGTTGATGGAAGTGGTCTGGCAGTAGTTGGTGGAGAGGGAGTAGATATGCTAGTAGATGGTGCTGCATTTGAATTGGCTCTAGCTCGAAAATCGTTGGGAGGGCGTGTGCGAAGAGGTGAGGAGCTGTTGCTCATTGGCGACGGTTGTCCCAACCTAGGTCCTCCAGCTGGAGATGAAGTGTCAACCCTATCTGGTGCGGAGCGAGCTAAGGGGCTGGATCTCGTAGGATAAGGGGCTGACGTGGAAGTTGTTGTATTGATCTTCAGCCTTTCAGGAGAGCTAAAAGATGGCTGTAGGTCTTCCTGCACCCTGTAGGGAACCGGCCCAAAGCGAGTATCGTTAGGAGATGGGGTTCGTTTCGGGGACAGAGATGTCGGAGACGCAAGCCGATTCTGGAGGTGGGGAGGAAGCAAGGAAGCGACTGCGGCAGGAGAGACAGTAGGCTTTGGTAAAGTAGGAACCGGCGGCGGTGATGCGCAGATATGGTCGCCGAGTTCGTCGAGAGGGACGGGTTTATTGCAGTTTGAGCATTTGACTGTTGGCAATAGCTGAGATATCCGACCAGGAGGATTGTTCTGAGCTGTGCTAGTAAGGAGTGGTGCCATCATGATAGGCTATGAGTAAAAATGATAGTATGTGCTTTTTCGACGACCAGCGTAGCAGACTAGTAGGAAAGAAAAAGGACTGGGCTGGAAGACGCCTGAGACGATGGTGGGAAAGGTCAGGCGGGAAAAGAGGCTTACCGCTGTAAACCAGTCCTACAACAACTGACTACTTTACCCTCTCCAAAGTCGACTCCACAGTTGCAGTGCTAAAAGCGCAAAATATCAAAATTGAGCCCCTTTCGTTCGTTTTAAACCCGTTTTACCCGACGAAAGTGATCTCAGGTGATGTGCATGAACCTGCCGATTCATTTGATGGCGGAGCCGGGTTTCATCATTTCATGGCACACTCAGCCGAGCAACTTAGATGCCATGGCGAATTTGACAAGGGCTTGCGGGTCACATCCAAGCCTCGTCAAAGCAATGGAAATTCAAGCTCATGTTTCGCGGAAGCTCACTAGTTCGGAACGGATATCATATATGACGCAGGCAACAACGGATGGAACGTGCGTAAATTAGCTCGACTTTACGATATTTGGACTTTCTCCTTATCCATCCTAGCATTCTTGCGTGATAGCAGGCTGGTCTAGACCAATTAAATGTCATATGCTACATATACATAGAATGATCCTCGTCGCACAAGCAACCATTCAACATCACCTACCTTGTTCAAAGGACCGGGCATGACTGCGGACTCAGATCAGAAAACGCCAACTCAAGATTTGCGCCTACTAGCAAGCAAAAGGACTCAGAGGAGTACCCTACTCTATGCATTGGACTTTGCCTTGCAATCATTTGACCAGATGATAGTTCGCCGACTATTCAACGAGCGATCAAGTTACTTACAGTATCTATCATATATCCGATACTTACCTTGGTCGCTTGCCATCTTTACTCGAAACGGTCCAGACGTTTGTTAGCGTGATGTTGTGATGTCGACTCGCCGACGAGTCGTCGTACTGACTGCAGTAAGCCGTGAATATAAGGACCTACCTCAAAGTCACTACCATTACTAACTTTCGTGATAATAGCTCATATCCTCGACCTCGTGGTGCCGAGGATTGACTTCATCGACCCGCTGGTGTCGCGGCAGCCTGATCGAAATGTATAAATGTACTTGCATTGAGCGTGGCGCAATTCTCTGCTGAATTTTATACAATATCCAACATGTACACATCGCAGCTAGACAATCTGTTTCCTAATTTCTTGGATAAAAGGGGAATGAACGTCAGCTTAGGCAACTAAGAAAGGACGCTGTATCTGATGAGATTCGTTCTAGTCACTTGTTTGATCTCAAATTGAGACAAGTTCTTTATATCAGGCCTGAAACAATCCACTTTCCCCTTCCATGAAGCGTTGCCTCTGTTGGAGGTCTCTAACCTTCCTGATCGTAAGTTATTGATAGTCAGAACACCCCCCCGTTCGCTAGCTTGGCTGTGGAAAGATCATCATATCTTAAAGCATCTTTCCCGTACAGGGACACAATTGATATTAGAAGTGCAGGCCTGCAGTCGCACCAGAGATATTCCATCGAAGAAATGGCCGTCCAAAGTGACTGCAAGCTATAAGACTTGTTAGCTAGCTACTGGGTATACGATTGAATATTTAGCGTACTACGGCGGCGGCTCTGAATCCGCGCGGCGCGTTAGCAGTAGCAGTAGTATAGAATGTCACATGGCGTCACCCTGACAGAGAAAATAATATGATAGTAATTTCCGAATGTTTGACCGTGAGCTATGAGCTATCTATGGAGCGCTAGCCTTTGGAGGGCGACAAAAAATGGGAACGGTTAGTTCAATCAAGTTTGCTTATATCAAGCCAAAGAATACAGTAAAGGCCGAGTGAGATGGCAGATGCCAGAATTGTGCTCGGTTATTATAGTACTTTTGTTATTTATTTCTGTACCTGCCACAGACCTGCCACCTCCCATCATCAACGCCGCCTGATTCGCTCAAGTTCTGACGATGAGCTCACCATCCAGAAACGAATCACGCAACTCTACGGGGTCCCCGCCGTTGCCGACATCGCTGAGTACTGTCTCAGCCTCTCCCTCGGCCAACCAGACCACGTCGAACCCCGTTGCAGTGGCCTCATCTCCCACTTCGTCCTCTTTTCCATCACAAGTCATGCACTCGCAGCCTGGGCAGTCCAGCTCGACCCATGCAGGGGGGATACAACCATCATCATCATTTTTCCGTCCAGCTCGTCCAGTCCAACAGCCGCAATTCATTCATCCTCCAATCTTTGATACTAAGGACGCTAGCAATACCAAAGACCAATACCCTCTTTCTACTCTCAATCATACCACTGTTGAGCAAAATCGTTCGTCACTTGGACATAGTTCAAATGAAGATCCAGTCACAGATACTACTGAGGACCAGCACGCGACTCCGAGGAGCCCAAAACGCCTCAAGCAGAGCCGTGAACCTCTCATCCCTGGTTCCAGCTCAGGACGCAGGGCTTCATTGTCTGCTACTACACCTCTTCCTTCTCCCAAAAAGCCGACACCTAGCGGTCGTGCACGCACAAGCTTGGATAAAGTCTTTGGTCTTTCGTTCCCTACTCGGATGAGTTTTGAATCCATGCGCCATCGTAATGTTGGTCCGTACGATGAAGAGCGTGGCGAGCGTACACACGCATTTTCCAAGTTTTCCCAACAAAATCCAGAAGATTCCCCCACCGCGCGTTCATTTAATATTCACCCCGTTCTAGAACCTCCTTCACCTTCCCGTTCTCTTGCTCCATCTCGTACATCCGATGCTTCTCCCGAACGTTTGACCCCAACGCCGCCTCCGTCCTTCATTGCCCTTCCTCCCACTCCTGACCCTGCTTCTCGCCATCCACTCGCTCATACACCTCGACTCAAGCCCGACTCTTCGAAAGTCCTCCATAAATACGCGCTTCATCCTTCACGTAATCGATTCTTCCTTTCCGGCCGCCTGCTCACTGGCGGTGACACCCCATATGCCTTTCTCGGAACTCTCACACTAGCTCTCGTTCTCTCTGGTGTCTGGCTTGGCACCACGTGCGTCTTTTGGTGGCATCATTCAGCAGGCGGGAAGGCGATTGTGATAATCGGTGCATATCTAGCGGCCTTGGTACTTAGCACCATGCTGACAACCGCAATGACGGATCCGGGAATCCTACCCCGAGGTTTGGATCCTAATCCTCCATATCCGGCAACCAGCCCATCAGATGGGGGCATAAGAGCACCAATGCCGAGGGATTTGAGAGTGAGAGTGGATATGTACGTTGGATTTCAACTGAGTATTTTCGGAGTACGCTGATCAGGTCACAGTGTAAGAGTTAAATATTGCCCAACTTGTAAGACATACCGCCCACCGCGGTCAAGCCATTGCAAGATGGTACGTTTTCAGGCTACTGTCTGAAGCTTAATTCTAAGTTATTTTGGTTTGGTGTTACCAAGTGCGATAACTGTGTAGATGGCTGTGACCACCATTGCCAATGGGTTAACAATTGTATAGGGCGACGGAACTACACGACCTTTTTTACGCTTCTTTGCGTTGCCGTGCGTTTGCTTTTCTGCTTAGTTTTCATTAACTGAAATCCTCAATCACAGGCCATCACCGTGCTTCTTGTCATAATAACTTCCGCTGTGCACTTATGGCTCCTCACCACCGCACCTACAAATCTAAGTTTCAGGCATGCGCTCGGTGACCACAAAGGCACGGGCAGTGCGGTGGCATTTTGTTTGGGGGTGGCAGTAATATGGCCCGTCAGCGCGTTGCTCTTGTACCATGTGCGGTTGCTGTTGCTGAATGTTACCACAATTGAAATGGTAAATACTATTTCGGGGTATTATCAAGATGCCTCTTTGGCTTTGTTACGTGATCGAGGACAACACTGATGCTCACACTTATGATAGATCCGGAATCAAGCACACAAAACTGTTGGCATGCCTGGAGCGTCCAAGCCTTCAAACCCGTTTTCCTATGGCACAAAGAGAAGAAATTTTGTTTCGGTCTTGTGCCGTACGCAGGGTTTCTCGTGGCTTGATGCACACGCGGTTGCGACAGTCGACATGCGCGAGGTGAACCCCGGAATGCGCGGAGTTGGCGACACTATGCGAGATAGGGCTGATTAACCTGTGGATAGTGAAACAAACGCATGATAGATCGGTTTTAGACCGTCTGTCGTTGCCTGTCACCTCCAGCCTCAAGCTGACTATACCCGCTTGTAATTATTTCCCATTTATTTTGCCAGGGCTTGCCGGTCTGCCTGTTTGCAGTCCTGCTGGTAGAAGGTCTTTAGGTCTATTTCTTTCATGCACGAATTTTTGGCTTTGATATTAATCCTCGCGCCACACACTCGCTCCCGCCTGCCATATACCTTCCGCACGCCTTTTCTCTATCATATCACCGCAGACTTAATCTTTGCATATTGACTTATATACCTTAGCATGTTAGCCACAATGTTTTAGTTAGAATACGCATCTTTAGCGTTAGTCATTCTTTAAGCTGGACTCGTCATACATTTCCTTGGTCGACTAACGGAGCCAGTCTCCAGGCACAACTGCGGCGCAACAGCTGCCAACGCTAGTCTTCGCCAGGCCCGACGGGACGAGAGTGTGGATTTGAACAAAATAACTCGAAATGCCTAGGATTGTCTATTGGCTTGGTTATGTCGAACAAATGCTCGTCAGGGTAGGTGGAAACGTGACCAGGTGATTGTATAATTAGTTTGGCGAGCCCGGGCGCGCCGCCATATGGGTAATCTTGAAAACTTCTGGCTAGTTGGATCGTATTGGTAGATGGGTCAGTGGGTTGAGCTGGAAAATTTGAGAGGATTAGAGTTGCAAGCTGACTTGACAACAGAATTAGGAAATCCTGAAGCCGTTGATCATGGCCAAGGCATAAGCCTGGTGACGTGGGTATTCTTTTCGCTCCCGCAGCACAAAAGAAAGGAGGGTAAGAATCAGTACGGTCTCACAGGCCCGTACATCCTGCGATCCGATTTTTGCATCGCACGAGTCTCAGCAGGGTGGTTTGCGAGGGCTACTTTGAAACCCACATGACATCGCTAGTGGCGCTTCGCGCGTGTTCGCAATCTCGGAAGCTGAAGATAATTTTAGGAAGAGCTCGTCTGGACTGGTATTCAGGAGAGCCTAATAACCGGCTAGGTCATGGCGGCAATGAATGAAAAGCTACCTAGTGACCGCGCAGTTTGTCAATAGAGGTCAGACTTGTTCAAGTCGAACGTGGGAGAGCTCCGCCTGGCATAAGTTCCACTACAAGAATTTGCGGCCCGTGGAATCAGAACCATCAACCTTCCGCTATGGTGGACCAAGTGCAGCCATGAGTACGAACGGTACACATGAAGTTGTATTACTCTTCAGAGCGAGAACACCGGAGAAACCATGCTCGCCAGAATTAAACGGCTAGCTAGCTATACTCGGATATTTAGTTTCAGAGCACCCCGGAGCAGCCTAAGAGCCTGATACACTTCGGATATTATTGTCCATACAACAACTAGCGGGATTCTGCGACATCGCGGGCTTATATGAGTTAATTCACGCTATTATACTCTCGTACACCACCTCTTTGAGATTTCCTACATTGATCATTCCTGTGATGAAGGAAATCATACACTACGCTCTTTCATCTTCTTGTTCTCAATGTTATTGGAACTGCAAACCGCAACTTCTCCAGCTTGGCACGCTTGGCATACTTGATATCATCATGATTCTGTTGCTGCCATTACAGATGCCAAATAAGCAAAAACGTTTGACATTCAATTGTGACTAATTATGACGGGCCTATGACATGTCCGGGGTACGGATTCAACATACAGGGGTGGCGATACAAGACGAAAGCGAATTGCCCTGTATAATGGCCACTTCTCTCAGCCATCATGATTGTCTCGTAAGTATGGTGTGTAAGCAGGCGGCTGAACCTCCGAAAGAACACAGCAGGCGAAGATGGGAGAAGATAAGCAGTTCGCCCATGAGTTTAGGCAGGCCGACAAGTGTGTTTTCAAAATGCTAAGACGCAAGATCACAATAAATTTTTGAAAAGGAGGCATCGAAACTTTAGCTTTGACCAGAAACCTCGGTGCAAGCTTTCCGTCAGGGGTACAGGATCAGGAAAGGGGTTAGGTCATTGCCATGTACTGAACAAGACTAACCAGGCTCAACTATTGAACCGCCTTGGACCTTGATAAACGTCGGTCAAGTTGATCAGTGAGGAAACACTCCTAAAGGTGCGACTTGTTTTCATATCGGATAAATGGAGCCCGCAGAATCACCTAAAGTAATGCAATAAGTAGCGTGAGAAAGCTGTTTCTTCGAGGACTGGTACTTTTTGGGTCATGGGTCTAGACCTCGTTCCAACGCAGGAAAAACGCGATTGGCAGGGGTATGGGGACAATCGGAATCGACGAGGATTGATAACCCCAAAGTATCAAAGGATCAAGATTCTGTGAAATGTCATTGGCTGGTTTCAGAAGAACTCAATTATAACGTGTTTGATGAGACAGATAGCTCCACAATCATGAGGGTGTGAGACCCTTAGAGCGATCAACTGGGCACCATAGGTGGTCTCGTACGAGAGGTAAATTCCTGGAGAAATATGTTAGAAGAGAGTAGAACCGAGTTGTCTTCGTGTCCGCGAACGTCGCAAATGTCGATGTTGTTCAACAATGTGCTCTCTTGAGTTCCTGAGGGCCTGAGGCTCATCAATGTACCGCCGGTTAACATCGAAAATTGGAAATCATTATTGGTCTGATAGATTTGTTCCTGTGACGCATTCGATCGTGCGAGTTTGACCTTGTGTAACAAATGACTTCAAATGAGAATAAACAACAAGATGTCTGAGGGTCAGCAGTGGGTCAACTAAAGTCAACTAAGTTAGTGGAAGCGAGTGAAATGATGGCGGATTTGTTAGATGACTGCACCAATCTACGATAGAGTTGATGGATCGCTCATGAGAGTTTCAAAAAGATCGCTGACTTCAAAGTATATTAATGGTTGAAGCGGAGATTCAACAGCGACATTCGGCTGACCTCGACTTCCACGGTCGGCATTCGATTCCACGACTAGCATCTGTTGGCGCAGGTGGGTATATTTCCCATCTTCAGAGGCGGAGGAACGACTAGTACTGTGGAAGAGATCCGAAGAACGCGTCGAAAAAGGAACAAGAGGGCGAGATTTTAGCTAATCATATTTACAGTTGTATTAAGACCAGGGTCTATCACTCGGAGGGGCGGCGCGCTGCGAAACATCCACGAAAAAGGAGGTTATAACCCCGGAGGATTCCCCGATTGAAAAATGGCAACTCCTCCCGGAGATTCAAGCAACAAGACAACCTCGTCGCAGCAGGTGCCGCAACAGCCGCTGCCGCCGACTTCAAAGCCGACCGCAACATCGGGCAAGCCGCCATCCAGAAAACCACGGCAGAAGAAACAACCTCAAAAACAAGACATATCCCCTACAACCCGTGAGTTTTTGTCGTGATGGGTCCTCTCGCACTCATTAATGAGCAACAGCACCATACGCCGCGCCCCAACACAGGGGTCATATTCTACCATACCCTCCTCCTCCTGTACACCCATACCACGTTATGAATCCACCATATGGCTCTCCGTACCCTCCACCCCACCAGTACGCGCCTCAGTCACCTCCGGGTCCTAGCGGACAACCTGGGCCAGGCCCACCTCCGCCACACCCCCAGTATGCGTACCCGATGCATTATTATCCCCCTTACCAGTACCCCGCTCCCATGATGATGTATCCTCAAGCACCGCGTTCTAGTGCGGGACCAGAAACGCCACAGAGCGTCTCGTCTCCCCCACAAATGTCATCTGCTGCGCCGCAAGGTAAAAGAAAACGAAAATCAACTGCCGATGGCCGTAAAGGTGACAAATCTGACGACGAGAGCCCTTCGGGGAACGATGTCCGTGCCACGTCTCATCAGCACCTGCACACACAACCTATTGTTGATCTTAAGAAACGCACAAAGACTGTGAGTAAAATGCTTTAAATATCTATATTATCGAGCGTCATTGCGCGATTCTAGCAACGAGCATGCGACTCATGCCGCAGCCGCAAAATTCGATGCGATATTTTACCAGATTCGGTACGACAATGAATTTAGCAACTTGTTGCGGATGACTAAAATTTCTTCCAGGACCCCCCCGCCTGCCAGCATTGCAAGCAGTACGGTTTTGAATGTACATTCTTCCTTCCGATTACGGAGACATCCAGGACCCCCCCGCCTGCCAGCATTGCAAGCAGTACGGTTTTGAATGTACATTCTTCCTTCCGATTACGGAGACACGCTTCAAAAAGAAAAAGCAAGAGGAAGAATCCGCAGAAAAAGAACGAACGGACCCAAGCAAAACAGCGGCTTCTCCCCAAACTGATACCCAATCCAGCGTTTTTGGTATGTACAACCCCTCATAACCTTTACTCTGGCTTTCTACATCGCGTTGGCTATGGTTCAATCTTACATGTTGATCAAGGTCCGACTTCGGCTGCCCATCTATTGCACTCCCAAGCATCGATTTCTTCCCGTATCTATGAGAATTATGACTTGCGATATCACCACAGGTTTGAAGTTAGCAATTCCGGTGATGGCCTCATTACTGTTCAAAAGCCTGCTGGGGATGAAAGTCAGCTTGCGCATTCCAAGCCAGTAGACCTTCGTATCGAACGGGACGTTATTGAGCAATTAGTCAACGCCTATTTTGCG
The DNA here is from genome assembly GCA_018851305.1 of Calocybe cyanea. NCBI lineage: Eukaryota > Fungi > Basidiomycota > Agaricomycetes > Agaricales > Lyophyllaceae > Calocybe > Calocybe cyanea. Next base: position 26,587 of record JABCKL010008406.1, read on the forward strand.
GATGTAGCGCCAATTCTGCCAGTAATAACCAAAGCAGAATTCCTTGCAACCTCCAATCCTTCGCCTATGTTACTCTATTCCATGTGTCTTGTAGCGGCTGCCCGTCGAGAGGTGCCACAAGCGGTCTTCGACTCGATTCGATATGCAGTAAATAATATTATCAAGGTCGAGGACGTCCTCTCTACGGCTACAATCTCGAACGTTCAGGCATTGTTGATTTTATGCATGACTGGCGATTGCCATTCGCGATTCGTACCTACTGCACTGTCAGCTCTTTGGATCCGCCTTGGGACTGCTATTCGCATGGTACGTGTTCTTTTCCAGGCTTAGACTTGTCCATTCAAGCCACGGCAGGCGCAAGATCTTGGCTTACATCGCGCGGAAGCAGTAAAGCAGAATGTTGAGCTTCGACGTCGTCTTTGGGCAGCTTGTTTGATCAGCGATCGGTGGTTGGTCGGAAGCGTTTCTTTTGCGCACATTATCTGATTTGGTTTTCTTGTTTTCTTTTTCCCATTCAGGACTAGTTTGACTTATGGGCATCCATACATGATCGATGTCCAAGATTGCGATGCACGTCTGCCGTCGTCTGGTGATCCTAGTGATCTGTATATGGATGAGCTGGTCCGCCTCAGTGTCATCCTTGGAAGGGTCCTCAAGACTATCTATAGGTGACATTTATCTTCGTTGGTTAGGAAACTCGGGCTGACGCCGACTTCTTCAGCCCCTCCGGCTTGACATTCACAACTGATGATGTTCTTTATGCTCTTTTGGCTGATATTGAGAACTGGAAAGCTGGTCTTCCAGAACAGCTTCAATTTCGTGGCCCGGAGACACCGCGGAATGCTGGTACGTCCTATATTTCTACTGAACCGACCCAACTCGGTATGGTTTTCGTGCACGCTCACGCGTGATCACTCGTTCCCAGGACTTCTCCACCTTCTCTATTCGTGTGTTTGCATGATGTTCTGGCGAGTTTTCATGAGAATTAGCTATTCATGTCCTGCGCACCTGAAGTTCGGTTTGACTGTGGAGCAATGGAGCAAAATGGTAGCCTTGACCGGCGAGGCCATAGACTGGCTGGAGGTGAACGACCGTATTTATGATGTTTGGTTGTTAGTTGCCTATGCAGCTACCTCTTGTGCATTAGTTCAAGTACGCCATTTCATTGTCTTCCTAGAACCAGGGTTTTACACAATCTCTGCAGTATCATACTTGGGCACGGCGGAAAGATGAGAACGCTGTTGCAAAGTTGCTCAAGCTCAGAGAGACAGTACGTCGGTGGGAGGGGTCTATATCGCCTGACCATATGTCGGCGAGACGCAAGGCTGGTCTCAGTTTTTCGACAAGGGCTGATGAACGCCTGATACAGCATGATACTAACAATTCTTCGTTTTTATGTGTTTTCTTCGGGAACTCACTCTCAACAGACGGCTGAAATCATTGCGCTACTACACGAGGCGACTCAGGGTCCCCAGCTACCAATGGAAACACCTGCGCTGAACCCTACTGGCGGCGTAACGGCAAAACCTCCAGTGGGGCTCGACTATAAAAAAGACCCAACGCGACCAGGTGGTGGAGTTTTTGTTGCACATGGACAAGCAGCGAAAGAGGGGAATTTTAAGGACCTCCCAGCGGGGACGGTCATTAGCAGTTCGTCGGACTCGGGTTCTGACATAGGTGAGACGACATCGGCAACAGCCATGTCTTCTTCCATCTCTACTGCAGCTTTCAATAACCGTGACCGCTCGTCTTTGCTCACCACCTCTTCTTCGTTCGCACCACCTCTCCCTAATACCTCTGTGTCGCCAACCCCGCCTATCCATCACGGTCACGCCATACCATCTGCGATTCGCTCAACAGCAACCGCCTCCCAGCAGCAGCAGCGACAAAATGTGACCTCTCCGACATCGCCGATGGTCAACTTCACACCGCTTGGAAGACGATACGGGAGTCAATCAAACATGAATCCAGCTATGAACGTCCAGAGTCAGATGCAGGGCAATGTTCAGGTGATGAACGTTCTAGATGGACCCCAAGGAGTGAGCACACTGCAAGAATTTGCACTTACCGACAACGGTTTTTTAGAGGGCATCCCTGGAGGGATGTTTGACTGGGGTACGTCCTTTGTTTGTTTTTGCTCTTCGAAACCACCCAACGTAATGTTTTCAGGGCAATGGGATACCTTCTTTGCGCGTTTTTCGGGCAATTCTACTTCTACCTCTAATACTATGGAGCAAAATGGTGTGGGTGCCTTACGGCAGCAACGTCCGCCGAGTCAGGCTGGTATGCAGCTATCGCCGGAACAAGCGCCCGAAGGTGAACAGAACGTACCCCGCTATGCGTCATAGCATGCATGGATTCGAAACTTTTCCCTGTGGACTATTATCTTCCGCTTTTACGCTGTCGTTTGTCTTTCGCAATTTTATATATTATAGTTTCAATCAAAATATTTTCTGTACGAGCTAGTACAGTATGTAGAAGAAATCTCGGCTTCGTTGTGTGTGTATCACCCATAATCAAAGTGATTGCCCTATTAGGGTTTGCTGGAGTTAGCCTAATCAGCACCACTACCAGCATTCTCAGCGCTAGAATCCATTGCCCCCGAGGCCGACTGATGGCATGAAGCGCCTATTCGAAAAAGTTCAGGCTGCGAAGCCTTTTGCAGCTATTCCGAAGACCTTCTCTACCAGCTTTGGATCCAATGTTATGTCTGGTGCATCCGTTCCCGATCCCATCATACCGCATACAGTCGGCCTCCAGCCCAAGTATCTCGTGCCTCCAGTTCCCCACCCTCGGCCGCATGATCACCTAGCATTGTTGGCGATAAGCGACGGGCTGCTCATTCGACAGCATATCCCTGGACATGATCACAAGTCAGAAAGACCCCACTCTTATGTTCGTGTCTCGTGGGGCAAAACTATCCACGTCGAGGAGATATCGAATAGCGTTGTTGCAAATGATGTAGACTGGAGTGAAAGTGTAATTGTTTATGGGATAATTGGTGTTCTAGAACTTTTCTCTGGTGCAAAAAACTTCGATTCCACAACTTGTGTGCTTGGTCAATTGATCGTTTTCATGTTATTAAGGCTCCCATTTACTTGTGATAAACTCTGCAACAGAAGTAGGAAACGGTGAGCACATCTTGCAATATGTTGACTGTTTGAGTTAAATCTATTCTTTATGAAAGTTGTTGACGGCTCTCACACGGTTTATAGCATCAAAGGTGTTACAGCAATCCCCCTCGTGGAGGAGAAAGCAAGAGTTGCTCTGGACTCACTTGCCGCCAAGAATGCGAAGCTTGCGCGCCCTTCGCTAATACAAAGTTCTACACTGGACACAGTGTCGTCTTTGAAAGATCTTGAAGGAGAAGGTGTATTACCGTCTGATCAGCAGACTCCAGAACTGTCGATACATCCACGCGTTCATTTCTCCTCGAACCACGACATCAAGTTGACCACACCTACCAATTCCCCTTTCAATACGGCCAGCCACGCTCCATACCCCTCAGAGCCTGGAAGCCTTTCTTCGTTCCAATCCTCTTCATCAGACCTCTCCATTTCTCCAGCTGAACAGCCTTTATCAAGCTCACCTATCGCCAAAACATTGGCAACCCGACTCTCATTTTGGAGTCGCCTTTCAAAACGTAACTCTCTTCCGCCCTCAACAAGTGAAAGTTCAGAAGGAATGTTGCCTGCACCACCGCTAAATCCAATCAAAGGGCAAGAATCGCTTGATAAGATTATTCAGGAAAGCAGTGAACCACCCGCAGCAATAGTAAAAAATATAATAGCAGCTACTGCTCCTCCACCAGCATCCACAGAAGAGAGACACTCAGAGCTAGAAGAAAAAATTATACGCGAATGCGTGCGTGAGTATACAAAGGGGGGCATGTATTACGCATACAACTTTGGTGAGCGTAGAACGACTTCAAACTGAATCTTCTGGTTTGAATAGTTGCGGGACAGATATCACACGTTCTTTACAACATAAGCACGACCAGATGACTAAATCACAGAAGCAGCAGGCGCTTTTGTCTGATCTTAATGCCCTACCATCGCCACCCGAGTTTGGCGGTACCAGGGCATTAGACGTAGAAGGGACCAGCTTCAATCCCGTGAGTGAGCCTAACCCTACTCTACCCCTTTGGCGTAGAGTCGACAGACGGTTTTGGTGGAACGAATGGCTCTCGAAGCCGTTTGTGGACGCAGGTGTAAGTCTATCTACTATCCTCCATATTGGCACATTCAACTTCCAGTGCTTAGCTTCATTCATACGTTTTGCCTATCATGCAAGGTTACTACCAAATTGCACAATTTAATATACCTCCCGATCCCGTTACGCATGACGAAGACGTGCTAGTGGAATATATCATTATATCTCGGCGGTCCAGATATAGGGCAGGGTTGCGTTATCAGCGTCGAGGCATCGATGATGACGCTAACGTTGCCAACTTCGTGGAAACAGAAACCATAATGCGCGTCGAGGTCAGGACGTTAAGCTATCCTTTGCGCTCATGTCTCCAACGTATCTCACCGCTTTAGCGCCTTGGGGTAGAAAATATCTTCTCCTATGTACAATTGCGAGGTTCAAGTCCGTACACGATATTCCTTTCACACCACCAGAATGCTGACGATGACCTCAGTACCTTTATACTGGACCCAGTCGGGGTATGGCTTGAAGCCTCCCCCCCTGTTAGCTGCAGATAGGACACACGCCCAGAATTTGGATGTTTTGAAACGGCATTTTCATAAAACGGTAGCGCTTTATGGACCGCATGTTTGTTTTCGTCCTTACCTCAGCTCAAAATCTATCTTCATCCCTTTTTTTCCTGTTAGACTGCTCTCAATCTCGCAGAGCAGGACGGAAAAGAGGGAGCGATTACCCAAGGGTATAGAGAGTACATGACAGAACTTGATGATCTAGAAGCAAGGTAGAGAGGCCTTTTTACGCATGATGATTCTCACTAAATCTAGTGGTACAGGTATTGCGAGTATGACTTCCATAAAGAAACAAGAGGAATGAAGTACTGACACATTATCACCGATCCTTTCACGTTACTCACCCTTGTCAATTAGATATGAAAATATCTCGAAGCTCATGGAGATTCTTGAGAAAACCTTCGATGCACAGGGGTAAAAACACATGAGATATCAGTAGCCCCATCATCTAATTATTATCTTCGTAGCTACTTCTGGATATCGGACAACACTATCATGTCCCAACAAAAGGGCGTTTTTCGCGTCAATTGTATAGATTGCTTAGACCGAACAAATGTCGTCCAGGCAAGGCGTCTCTCGTACACGTCTTCTTATTGTGATTTCACCTTAAATGCTTGCTGCTACAGTCAGCTTTTGCTCGCCATATACTGAATAAACAGCTGGGTGCAGTAGCCCTCTTGAACCCTCAAGGCGAAGTTCGTACAGAGACCGACATCGTTTTCAACGATGGTGAGCGATTCAACTACTTACGGTTACATTTATGAGCTCATTACCCTAGTCTGGGCAAACAATGGTGATGCGGTCAGTCGCGCATAGTAAGTCTCGTATGTTTGATTTTTGATTTTCGCTCAATTTTTTCTAGTGCTGGGACCTCTGCCCTCAAGGCGAGTGCTGGACGTTAGATCCGCAATTGAGCTCACTGAAAATTCCTTAACCAGGGCGACTTCACAAGGTATAGGTCCAATATCGGCGTCTTTTATTGAAGAAATCAGACTGAGTTCGACCTTAGAACAGGGAAACGTGACCTCAGTGGTATGCTAAACGATGGAGTCAACTCTTTAGCACGGTTAGTTTTTAGATGAATAACTCTAGAAGCAAACTCATTATAATTACGCTAGGATGTACACGTCTACCTTTAGCGACTGGTTTTCCCAAGCTGTTATTGACTTCATGCTCGGCTATCGGACTATTTCTGTTTTTTCCGAGTTCCTACTGAAGCTGCAGTCATCGGACCCCCGAGACCTCATCCGCCTCTCGAAAATACGAGCCGAAGCGATCGCCACTTCCGTATCGCGCGTTCTTCCCGAGGGTGAACGATTGCTGTCCGGGTGGACTCTGTTCGCTCCCGAGGAGCTGAATGTGAAGTTTGGGGACAAGTTTGAAGAGAAAGTGCTTCTACTGGTACGAAAGCTTTGGTGTTTGATATGTCGGAAGAACCCTCTCATCATTTCTAATCAGACTGTCAACGCACTGTACATTATTGTAAGCAAAGCCACCCTAAGCTCTTCATGAGACTCTAGCTCACTCTTGACAGAGTTACGATTATACCCTTGAGAAAGTCAAACTCTATACCCGTGTTCCCTTAGGGGATATCATAGGAATCAGACAAGGTCAAAATCTCTTGCGCTTGTTTTTGCTGTTGCTCAATGGAGCAGGTGCCTACATTTTGTCTCCTTTGGAGGAGGCCAGTCGAGATCCAGTACAAAACGCAGGTTTTGTCATCACTTGGCATAACTCCAGGCAAATGACTCGGGTTACAGGTTATTCTATCAAGAATAACCTCGAAACTACCGCAAGGTCGCTACCACGCTCTATTCTGCCTGGACTGGCTGCAACCACTCGCCAATCTGCCATCAATGCGGGTGCAATGCTGACTCGCAGCCTAACTCGCTCCAAGAATCCCATCCTCTCGAGCATTCTCACCAATGCTGTCTTGGCTACTGGGACAGAGACGACGTTTGCAGCGTTCAAAGTGTTGCCTATCGATCCAGCACGGACAAGGAGAGGGTCGAGTTTAGGTGGGAATGTCGAGTACATGGAGGCGGCTGATGAGCTGAGTGGGGCATCTAGTTGCAGGGAGGCGGCAAATTTGATTGTTGAGAGCATCTCAAGAGCTTGCAAGGATATTGGCAACAACCACCCTGGGTTTTTGACGGACGGGGATGTGGTCGGGTAAGGCTTATTACGTCTCCGTGAATCCATATTACAGTTGCTGATGCATCTGCCTCGAAGTCTGTCAGAAGCCCAACGGATGACAAGTATGTACGCCAAAATGGAGTATGGAGTGAAGCGCTTGCTGTGGCTGGGTGGTTGAACATAGGACCCTTGTTTTGGTCTCGCGTGGCTGAGGACTATCATATACAATGTCACCATTTTCCTCGACACTGTTCGCCGTAAATATCAGGACACTGCTAACCATTCCTAACTGAACACTATATTATATATCGTTTGGCTGGAATTGACAGGGCACGATTTTACAACAATCACAATGAATTATAAGGAAGGGGTGATTACTTCGACTGATGGTTTTAGGCCCGTTTTACAGTACTGGAAAATGAATGGGTATAGCGCACACGACCATCTCGATCCGAGGAAAGTCATATCTGTCTACTAAATGCAAGCAGCTGTAAGCACTCGCCATGGAAGTGAATGCTGAACCAGATGGCTTCTGCAGGGTCCTTGATGACCGTTATCATGCAAAGAAGCAGGAGTGCCAGGAGAGCTACACAGACACTCTGGCAGTGATAATCTTGGCCCAAGCTGCTGACTAATCCTAATCTACCCAGATTCAAGCTCTTGTGCGCTTTAATTCAGAGCAGCTATCCCCATGTCTGGAATTTGTAGACCACGACTTGCAGAAGAGCGTAAGCAATGGAGAAAAGACCATCCATTCGTGAGCATCTTTTCCCATTTTCATCTATGTTCTTTCTGCTCCGCTTCCAAGCTCGTTTCTGCGGACAAACGGCTCTAATCCCGGAGTCTACTACTCCTTCGTGATCAAGCGCTGAGCTTCGTGTTACAGGGCTTTTATGCAAGGCCAACCAAGGCATCTGATGGTTCTATGAATCTTATGGAATGGGAAGTTGGTATTCCTGGTAAAGCAAACGTATGTTTCCCCCCTTTTGCAGTATCTTCTTTGTTGTACTCGAACGCTGTCTCGACGCGCCTTCGAAGGCGTCAACGGGTCTGAACCCTACACCTAGTGTTTCGTTGGTCGATCGGATTCGCTAACACGTCATCGCTGTTGTTTAGACGCCATGGGACGGTGGCCTATACAAGCTTTTGATGAACTTTCCAGAAGGTGCGTTTTCAGCTCTTTTGCGAGATTTAAGCCTATTGAAACCATGCCAATCAAGATTATCCTTCCAAACCACCGAAATGTAGGCCCTATATCTCTGTTTTTTGCCGGTCGATCACTAATAGCACCGCCTGAAGGTAAATTCGTACCCCCACTGTTCCACCCGAATGTCTACCCTTCTGGTACTGTCTGTCTCTCGATTCTGGATGAGGAAAAGTCTTGGAAGCCCGCTATTACGATCAAACAAGTTTGTTCTGTCTCTACTTTTATCTGACAGTACACTGATATAGACTCCTAAGATTGTTTTGGGTATTCAGGATCTTTTAGATGATCCCAACGTGCACGATCCTGCCCAGAGTGATGCATATACTATGTTCAAGTGCGCATTCATGATTTCACGATTTCAAGTCGTTGATTGTCTTTTACTGCCCAGAAACGATAAGGTGGCCTATGAGTGAGTTTACATGATTCAATATTATGTTCAATTGACACAACGTATTTTTGTAGGAGAAGGATTCGACAGCAAGCTCGTGAAAACATTCCAAAGTAATTCTATTGTATGTTTTTAGGAAACAGTAATAGGGGAATTGAACACGATTACTTTTCTAATCTCTAATGTAATATGTTTTTGCTGTTTATGGAGTCAACAAACATCTTTCTACCTTGTCACTCTAATGGCATCCGCTCCTGCTATTCTCAATATACACACACCAACCTCCTCGTTCTCTGTCATCCATTCCTGTAAGAAAAGCTACGAATAGACTTTGTAATATTAACCGGGGTTATTCAGTAACTCAGGACACTATCCAGTCACTCTTCGATACTCTGAGCCGAAAGGCGCATACTAGCTACCACGGCGAACGCGTAGGTCCTGGATGGCTCAAGTATGAATTCAATGATTCAATGTGGAACTTAGATGACGGTAAGCCCCATCAGCGAGGGCCTTACACTGAAACTCAGTAAAGGACATCGTCAGATTCCGACTATACAATCTTTGTCTGGAGACAACAGCAACAGCTCAACGCCGCATCATTATCACCATCCACATCCACACAATCTATTGGCACAAGCACAGGATCAACTGCTACAACTTCGACTACAGCGTTACCTGCAGCGCACAACACGACTCCAACGCTTCATCTACGCAACCCCAACACCCCCCTCCCACAAGGGTCGGAGTACCAGAATCCCTCATATTACCTATTCCGTCCTCACCTCCACCACCACCGCGGTTCTCCGGTACCTTCTACACGATCTAAAAAATCCCAAAGGACGAAGGCTAGTGCGCGGTCAAAGAGAACTGGTGGGGAGGACGGCGGGGGGGACGGTAATGGCACGCCAAGCCATAAGAAGGACTTTGACAAATTCCATGCAGAGAATGGTGTGAGGACCGTCATCGGAAGTATTGGACCAGTGCAGAATGGTATGCTACGCATTTTCTCTCTGACCAAACACATGCCATAATGAGGATTTTTTTCACCTTGTCAAGTTCGGATGTTGCTACGTGCGGGGTACCGCCACGTCTACATCTCGCGCAAGTTTGCTATCAAGCACGGGTTTATCCCCAAGGACGCCGCACCTGGGTATTACGGCTATGCAGGGCTAGTAAACATTGGGACTTGGCCAATCACGCTCACTCCGTCTTTCTCTTCTTCCTCCAACAACACCAACAAGGACAATACCCATCCTGACGATCATGCTGCTCTGACCGAGCCGCAGCGGCAGCAGTCTCAGAAACAAACACCGCAACCACAAGCAACCACGATATCTGTCTTTCTCGCTGAGGAACCTCACTTTGACGTCGTCCTCGGCCGATCGTTCTTCGAGAAACGTCAGATCAGGACGAGCAGCACGGACCCGACTGATGTTGTTTGTCTTGACACTGGAGAGAAGATTGAATGCGAGCTGGTGATTTTGAAGGACGGGAGAGGAGAGATTGTTACCGTGACCTGATTCTTTTTTTCTAGTCTTCAACGGTCTTTCAATCTTGTGTCTGTATAATAAACTCGCGATAATTTTCACGGCTCTCATGCACGTTCTCCACACTGACAGCTAATTCATAAACGGATCCATGTCCAATACTACTGAGACCAAGAGTCTCGACAAGTTGATCCCATCCACCTTGTACTTGCGTTTATCTAATTGCGAGTCAATTGGACCCACAACACCAGATCGACTTGCGCACAATCTGTCTGGTGGACAGAATACAAAATATGGCATGCACATTGCCTTTTATGTCATCTTTCGACGCACTCATAGCATGGCAGCACCACTGCCTGCCAGTTGGACAATCCCTAAGGCTGTTTTCCCCCTCTTGTCCTGTTGAGGTGGGCAGGTTGATATTCAGAAGATTCTGGCCATCCCTTGGTCCAGAACTTACCAGTCAATGTACCACATCCTTTGTTATCACATCCCTTGTCTTCATCTACAAGTCCAAGAAAAGGGCACACTCATCCAGCTCATAGCAGACCTAGGTGGCCCCTTCAAGATTTTGTAAATACTGCAATGTAGCATAGCTTAATGCATACTATTTCACAACCAAAAATGACTTCCCAAACCCCTCCTCCAGCTGCTGTCCCACTCATTGATTATAGACTTGACTTTTGCCCCAAGTGTGCACATATTATGGGCAAAAACTGACTGTAAAAAGGTTCAGGGACACCCAGACAAGCCCATTTAGCAGGTGTACTTTGCCAGATGTTGAGTCTCACCTTTATTGAAAGCCATTTTCTGGCATTTGTTTAAGTGTACAAATACTGCACAATGTCACTATACAGTTTTCTATAAGGAGTCTTATCTTCAGGCAGTGGAGAAGGCTCAGAAAACGACCAATCCTGCCAACAAAGCCGCTCCCCTTCTCGCACTTTTCTCACAAAGTTTTCCCCGCCTCAGTACCCTACTTCAACTCCCTCTGGGCTGCCTTCATCACATCTGGGTGGTGTGTTCTGTGTCAATGCTAATTGCTTTGTCAAATCTACATGTGTGCGCAGCAAAGGCAACCTCTGCTGCTGCGAGAATAAATGTAAGAGCTGCTGCCAAGAGGCAGCCAGAAATCATGGAAATGTCAATGAGTGTGATAAGTTTTTCAAATGTGAGAGTATGTTGAAGTGCTGGTGCAACAGTCAATAGATGGACAAGCTGGGTGAGTAGCTGAGACATAGTAACATTCATTGATTTTGGTACATAGTGACATAAATAGTATAAGAATTATTATTTTTGCTGTGGCCATGGCCCATGGCCATCATGATATGCTAGATGCGTTGTCTGCCGGAGTCCGGCGGACAGTGTCTGTGGACGAACACCTCTGTCGATCGGGTGTCCTCTTAAATCCAAGAGCATAAAATCCGGATATAAAGCAGGCAGGCCACGACGTTGCGCTGCGCCACTTCGCGTAAACCGTCAACCCGTTTCTACCGATGAGTGTCTTCAGCAAGGAGGGTGACAGAATGGCTCGAGATGCTTGCGCATCATAGGCAACACATATTAAACCCCCTTTATCGAAAGCGCTCTGCCTACACGACTGTTTGCCGGCTCGTTATCGTTTCTGGGCCGAGAGTCCATGTGACTCGATACACCTCCATCTGTAATACATAGACTACCTGAACAACCTCGCTTTATATATTACAGCATGATGTATATCACACTTCTAGATCAAGCTATAGAGAAAAAAACAGAAGAAATCTTTGTCTAAAGGGTTAGCATATGATAACTATGTTGTAATGCGTAAATCTAACGATGGGAGAAGACAAGACAATCAAGGATCATTGACATATGCCGCAAGTTGCTCAGAATGGTACGAGTAAGCTTCCTCAAAATTGCCCCTGTGCTTGATCAAGAGTGCTATAAGAGTGGGATACATTGCCTAAGTCAGGCGTGTAAACGGTCATGCGGAAGAAAATATTGCAATCTGCTTACGGAAATCAAGATGTATGCATCTTGAAAGAGGGCGTACATCACGCCTCCGAAACTCAAAGGCGTCGTAGCTGGCAGGAACTCAGTTATTACAACTATTGCCTACAGTCATCGAAATCTCAGTCGTACTGGCACATGATGTACTGTTTGTAGCGCACCTGTAGCACACAATACACTAAGCCAGACTCGACGAGCAGACGGAGAATTCTGTAGAGGCGGAACTGTCGGCGTTGCTCTTGATTCAGCTGTTCAACGAAAAAGCGTCTATACGACCTGAGGAAAGATAAATTCAGCGTGAACTAATATGAACAATTAGGTGAGTTACCATGCACCATATGCGATCAGACCCGTCGCGAGCAAATTCGCGGCCAAAGAGAGAACTACACCCGTACTATCCAGTCGACTAATTAAGGCTTCTGGATCGTCAGCGTCTGTACCGGAAGCTGCATCATGAGATAGAAAACCCATTTCAGTGACCATTGTGACTGTTCGCAGGTCAATACAGTATATTTCACGCATTGCAAGGCATACCCAGTTCAGCCACGCCCACAAACAGTGCCAAGATGAATCCCCAGCGTAGCTGAGGAAATAACACTACACCTCTCCAAATTGTTATGAGATCGGTCAAAAATGGCTTCGTTATTCCGATGAAGACCTTAAATAATCCATGTAACGATGGGGTCATTACCCAGACTCACCAGCAAAGCCCATGCCCAATTATTCGCGACGTACAGCTTGCGAGAGATGTTGTTATACACGAGTATTCTTTCATCCAAGGGCATGCCTGGCTTATCAGTCATTGTCCGAATAAGAAGAAAGGCGCCCGCGGATCGTGTCCCAGTATATATGCAAGCAACGAAAAAACTCGTGATAGATGCAGCAAGAAGTATGCGCTTAGTAGACGTGAGTTCTTGCTTACTGTGACGAGAAATCGATTCAGATCATTACACGTATAGGAAAACATGCGTACGCACACCGCAAGGTAGGCTGTGATACAAAGAAGCGCGACCATGATACCTTCAAAGAGAGTTGAACTAGTGAGTCCCTAGAAACGAGGTCATAGAAAAACTCTTTGCACCAAGAAGTAATGTCATAGTCACTGTGTCTACCACGTATCCAAGAGTAACCACTCCCAAGCGTTGAAGAACAGCTCTGTCGTCAGATGTCATGGCCAAGAGTGTCTAAAAGACTTTGAGGTATTTGGCCCAGGCGTACGCCATTAAATACTTTGTCAAAGTTGCAAATGGCCGGCTGCCTTTCTGGGCTGCCCCATCATGTTCACCAGTGGAATCAGCGCTGGTGAAGCTTGTACGCAGCCACCGGACATTTGAAAAATATGACCATGTGTTTCAGCAATATTATGGGCCACCGGCTACTCATGAAAGCTGCGGCTCGTAGATAGGACGTCGTTGCGATCGGAACAAATTGCTCTGTCTTTCCAGGTGATCAAATGCTGTCAATCACGGATCGGAACTGAAGTTGAGGAACTCGCTTGTGACTAATGAAATCGATGGACTATTCCATCATATGTGATGAGTTTATGGCGGTGACAGCACGCGCACAGCAGATAGAGGAGCCTTACATTAGTGGTATTTAACATTTCCCACCATTTTGTTCTGATTCTTGTCCATGGTCTTAGGTCTTGGCCTGAAGGTTCAAGATGAGTGGCCGTTTCCCCTACAAGGTGGTACTTGAATGCTGTTATAATGAAAGCTAGTAACTGTAATGACGTTTTTTCATCACCTCAGATTTTCTTTATTTATGCTTCGCAAGGATTAACTCAAATCGGCAAGTGGCAGTTAATCATCTCTATCAACTCATAGAGTTATTTTTCCCTGCGCGGAATGGGTAATGTTCCATACCTAGGCAATTCAATCATCCTCATCGCTTTGTCGTCAAAGGCCAATCCTAAAACGAGTATCACGAGGAACGTGCTCAAGTAGGCGCCAGTAGAATCGAGACTAAGAATAGCTTTTTTCTATGAGCGCTGAAATTGTACAATGAACGGAGTAAGAATCCCTGACGGATGCCTATCATATATTCAGTATACGGTTGACCGAAATTTGAACCTAAAGGTGCCATGCTACTATCACAAAGCGCTTTCGGTGCGCGCATACAGCTGACTGGAAGTGTCAAAGTAGGGCGATGGTTGAGAGGTTTTCTTGACACTCGCTCACCGATATTGCAAGAAGCGACCCTGGTGCATTGTGAAATAGGCTGTGTTCAATTAAAAAGAACAGAACGATCATTGCGGTTTGACTTCGATACCGGTACCTGCAGGCGCTAATTCCGACAAAAATAGCATCGCATTCATTTGCCATTGACTCTGAAGCCGTGAAGCTGTGATAGCCGCGACGTTCGGGCTCCCGGGTAGGATACATATGATCTGGTGCCACTTGGCATGTATAACCCACTTTTCGTACGCTCTCCTGAGAGATTTTGTGACTGAGGCGGACACGCTCGGATATTAGCTCGTGATCTATATGCCAAGAGTAAGCTATGACCTTATCTGAAAGACATACATTACCTCTGTTACGACTAAAGCAAAAGGTCGTTATAGAATATCTTAGACGGCGATCTGTGGGTCGTGTCTCTACAAATAATTTATTTTCGATTACCTCTTTTCCCGTAGGCGCTTTAGAAGTCCAAATCATACAATATGACATGTTTCATCCTGCCATACGGACGAATGCACAAGGGCGATCTGTTATATAGGAAAAGTAGCCTTAAAAGTTGAGCTGGAACACATGGTGAAGGAGAGTTACGCAATGTGTTAGAAGGAAACCCTGTAAGACATTGAAAGGCCGAGACTTGTGGGTGCGCTGGGAACAGCTGAAGTTACTAAAGGACGTAAAGCTGTGACTGGTTCAGTGTATATAACAAGAATACAAAAAAGCTGGGGATATTTACGAGATACACCTGTCCTGGAGCTAGTAGGTGGGACCGGTATCAGCTGAGGTTCTTGCTAGCATGCAGCTTTTCCAGTTGGATGAGGCTACTTATGAATAATCAAGCTAAACGTAAAAAGTATTAGCTAGACGACCCATTACACAGCGTAAATGGAGCCAGTTTGGCGAGACTTGGAAGTGACGTACCCACAGCGAGTAAACGTTTATTCTCAGTGAAAATGAGGTCCGACTCGATCTGGATTGAACTGGGTAGGCATGGGTTAATGGAAAAAACTGAGCGCGTCTGAGCCTTGGTTCCTTCAGGCTGTCTCTACAACGCGTACGAGCACCTGCATTGCACTGCTCCATCAAAAGCGAGAGATTGGGAACCCGAGTCGAAGAGGAATGCTCGGTCGAGGCTCGGATCTGAAAAGCACATACGGCATCTACCAAGGTGTCTATTGTAAACTCTGCTGGCCTAGAATTCTACTATAACTTACGTTCACAATATTCGCTAAGGATATGCTCTGATGGACATATCATTGTCTCTGATTTGAGTTTGGCGAGGGCTGTACGGGAGGGATTTCGATTACACAAGTGGAGTGGTTTCGCTGGTTTTGCAGTAACACACATCCAGTAATAATACGTTATTTGGAATACACACGCTCAAGAGATGCGCAGAGCTAGAAAACGTGAGTTCGAGGGCGCTCTTGACTTTAGAGTATATCCATCCTTAAAGATAAATGTTGGGACGTGGGGAAATATGCGGAGAAGTTGTGACGGCGCTTGATGGGTCGAGATCAACATGCGGCGAATGCAGGACAACGATGGGGGTCATGGAGCCGATTAGTGTGCGACAAAGAGCTAAAAAAAAGATTCTCTCTAAACGAAACTGAAGGGAGAGAAGGAAATGACAACCTCCAGCACGGCGAACTCGTTGATTGACATACAGACGCAATTCTCCATTTGGGTATGCATTTGTCGACAACGTTCTCGATGATGAGCACAATTTTTCTGATGACTTGTTCACGTCCCTGCCGAGTTCTCTCATGCCCTTTAGGAGACCTCTGAGAGTGTTACGGAAACACTGCAAATTCGACATCTCTCTCAACTGCAACCACAGGGAGGGGGAATCCCTTCATTACATCTCACCCTGAAAAGGGTTCACCAGTAACCGCAATCAACTCTGCTAACCAGTAACACCAGAGCCCGACTCGGCGTCTGTCTCTAGTAAGAGACTCCCTCAGAAGTATTTCAGAATGCCAGGCCCAGGTCAGCGGAAGAATACAAAGACAAAATCGACCAACGCAACTCCAAGAGTTGTGATACCCCCTTCAAATTCGTCCACAGATCCTTACATCGGGGAGATAGATCATGCAGAAGGCTGGAGTATTGTCGTTGATATCCTTTGCCAAGTATTCGAACTACCTGGTATGCTTTTTGTGCCCTCTCAAAGCCCTAGGCGCGTCCTCTGAAGTCAGTTACCTGAGAACAGATCTCACTAGGCGTAGCGGCCTGAAGAAAGTGCACGCTAATTTTGACACGATCTTCACAAAATTGGACAAAGCATGCAAGCAGCATCCTAACAACATCAAGGTCACTGGAGGGATCGTTGGAATTTATGCGAAGATGTGCTCAGATTCTATTCTTCGTGACAAATTATGGAAAAAGGGTAATGGCCTCTTATTGTTTTGAATCCATACTGTTTCTTACTCGAGTCTTGAATACTTAGGACTTCTCGACAGACTTCTTCCCCTTCTTGATGACGACCTCACAAGGCATATGGCCTTACGCGCCCTAGGTACTATTACCCACCACGGAGGCCAACCTATCCGTGCCGAAATTGCTGCTCACTCCTCGAAGCTAACCAAGCTCGTAGACAACTTCTCGGATGATCAGATAATTACAGAATTCGTCATTTCTATCCTCTCGCACTGCGTCGGGGCAGCCTTCAGCTCCGACGGCCCCCCAAACCGCAAGATCGTCGAAAAACTAGACATGAGGACCATTCTTGTACAGACCACCGAGAGCCTCAAGAAAGAATGGGCATCATCCTGGATGATACTTCACGGACTCGATCTTCTTGCCACTTCGACACAACACGTCCCAGAGATTTGTAAAGCTTATGTGCCCATGCAAAAGCTTTTAGTAGCAGGCCTGCGGAGCACCAATTGGGTCACAAGATGTGTTTGTCTAGGTGGTCTAGTCCGACTTCACTGGAAGGAAGCTG
The DNA here is from genome assembly GCA_018851305.1 of Calocybe cyanea. NCBI lineage: Eukaryota > Fungi > Basidiomycota > Agaricomycetes > Agaricales > Lyophyllaceae > Calocybe > Calocybe cyanea. Next base: position 43,633 of record JABCKL010008406.1, read on the forward strand.
AAGAAGATATCCATACCCTCGATCCTCAGAAGCTTGTCGCTTGCATTCAGAGAGGTTTCAAGGGACATTTACAAGATGCCATGATGGACTATGGCGTCCCACGCTGTGACACCTACCTCACTTTAAGGACGACAGCCGATTACCAGGGTGTTATGATGAAAGTGGTCCAAGACCACGATTTGTACGCCCTGGGCTTGAAACTCGCAGAGTTCATCACCTGCACAGAATTTTCTATTTCTGACGGGATGTACATGGGAGAAGATCCTCGAACAAGAAAGACAGAGGTTATGGACGTTGGACTGCCGTTCAGTCGCTACGTCGAAGCCCTACCACACTGTGCCAAAGCCATTCGCCTGAGAGGGGACCCAAAGGAAGAAGACCTAGCCGATATCCTTGACATCAAGTATGCCGTCATGGAGCGACGCATTCCAGACGCAGTTGGCCTTGCGCAGAGAGGAATCAAACGCAACCCTCAACAAGCGTACTTTTATTATGCTATCACACTCTCCGTGAACACTGTAGAAGGACTCAAGGCGGCGAAGAAGGGGCTGCAATGCAAGCAGATCACCCCCTACATCCGATTTCAATTACTTCAACGTGCCGTTGTGCATGCTGGAGATATGGGTGTTACGATTCTTCAAGACAGCCCTAAAAGTGGCGATGGGAAGTGGGAGGAAGGAATTGCTTTCCTAATGAGTGCTCTGGGCGATGCGAAGACGTTCGTAGCCGAGGCTCCGCCGGACAACAGGCATCGCAACGGAGTGCTGTATTGGCACATTCTTCTCTCGATTGTAACAAGGGGAAAAGAACTCAGTACAAACCTCAGTCAATTACAGGTAAGCTTTCATACGCCAAGATGAAGCTCACGCTCTGAACCTGGGGTGTCGTTACGCAGCCTCTCTTTAATGCACAACAGCTGGCGGACGAGTTTTTGGACGCTATCCAAATTAAACCTCCTAAAACCAACCTTCGACTCGTCGAACGGAATGTCGTCAAACTGTATCAAGACGCCTGCAAGGAGTTCGGCAGCGTTATCGCGAAGATAGATTCAGAGCAAGACCCAAACGCCATCTCACCCAAAAAAGCCGGTGATGATCTCGCGGCATGGTTAGAAGATACACACATCCACGACGAAAACTGTAAGGAGGGGCTTCAGAAGATGCATCCCAAGGTCAACTTCAATTCGGTGATGTTGTACAAGTGCACCCACTGCGGCAATCCATCTGCAGTGCTACGAAAATGTATGTCTTCCTCCTCGTTCGAGTTTCTGTGGTTCTGATAGTCTACGCTCTGTCTTTGCAGGCAGCAGATGTTCTGAAGCAAGGTAAGACAGATTTGCAACAATGTAATGGGTTTATTATACTAACATACCAATTCCCCGGCTCAGATATTGCGATGTGGCTTGCCAGAAGGCTCACTGGCCAGACCACAAGAAGGTCTGCGGCGTGTAAAGATCACTCTCCTGACTATTGCTTTACACTTTTACATCAACTCCATACTGTTTTTCATTACAGTCTGTATCTCCCACTAATGCACTGTGTTTACATTAAAAATCGCATTTCATTCGGACTCGCTATTACAATACTACATGACGCATTTTTTCACTCATCTTCATACTACATACAGACGAAAAAGTTCAAGATATCATATACACAATCAAAGAAAGAACCTGTAAGACAAACTAGTGGGTTTATCAGGTAATTGGCTTAGACGGTGACGAGCATAAAGCTCTTGGTTCAGAAGCTCTTTTTTGAACCAACAACAGCTAATGAGCGATTAATAGGCAGGTTGACTCCCGGCTCCGCGAAATCACTACCAACGCACAAGAGGACCCATCGAAATAGAACATCCAAAATTCGTCACCTCGGTTGACGTGCCATCGTGTACGGGGTAAGCTCGTCGAGAGCAGTCTGCTCTCCAAACATATGGGTAAACCGTAAACAAGAAGAAAGGCTAGGCTATGTTAAGAAAGGTGTCAGGCTGGATCTTACTCCGCGCATCGTTTGGCATGTCTTCGGACTCAAGATCTTTCCGCCAAACACTTCCCGGGGATAGAGAACCCCACTAAGTTCGTTTACTCCTCATGATGACAGTTTTTATCCCTGCGCCTGTGGTGCAGAAGTTGCCACAAGGCACTTTGAACTGAAAAACGCCGAATTCAAATTTCTTTCCCAAGACGTTACATTTGTGCGCCGCAAAACCAGGTACTAGCATATTTGCACACTAGTACAAATCCAAGGGCCAAACGGCGACGGATAAAAGAAAAGGTGACAACTGATAGCATTAGTAACTTTGATATAAACTTTGTTGTATACGCCGCAGGAACAGAGTTCATGAACAATTTCTCCCAAGCTAAATGGTGTCTAGTTTCATCGTCCAATCTTCATCCGCTGAGAGCGAGTAGCCTGTGTGCGAAAGAAGAGAGTTCGTTGAGTCATAAAAGATGATTAAGATGTGTCCAAATCTCTTACCCTCCTCCGCTTCTTCAGCCTACATGAAAAAGTTTCAATGTCGTCAGTTATAAGGATCTACCGGAAGCGTAAACAAACAAACTGACTTGTGCTTCTTCATCTTCTTTCTCCTCTTCCTCTTGACACTATCCATTGTGACTTCCTGGTGTTGGTGCATCAAGCGAGCACGTTCCGCTTCCCTTTCTGTATCCACATCAATCCCGAGCCTACGTAAAGTATCCTCCCAAGCGACGGTTGCACCTGCATGATTGATGGTTAACGCTCGTGTAAGCTGTCGGGCGGCTGCGGCGTCAGCGTCTGGTGATGCTTCGGTGAACTGGTCCAGGAAAAAGGGCGACTGTTGAGAAGAAAGATCGTTGTTTTGATCTTCGGGTGTCGATGAGGTCTCAGGTGGGAGAAAGGAGACACCTGGTGGCGCGGAATCCATAATCAGAGTGGGGTTGGAAAGGAGTAATAGTGGGCGGTGTATGGAAAAGAACTGGTGAAGTCTGAAGTCTTTTCGATTGACCACTGGGTGCTGCTGCTGCTGGCGTTGGAACAGTTCTGAAGTGCCAGGAGATGGAGTGCTGCTTAATTTAGGTGGCTCTGCATTCTTATCTTCTGATGCCGAAATTTCCGAAGGTGATGACGATGACTGTGGGGTCGACTGGTCCGATGCAGCAGAGACTCGTGTTGGATTTGAATTGGGAGGTTGTGTCTGTGGACCATCTGTAGAGGGCTGCTCAGTTGAAGCTTGTTCTGGTTTAGTGGGAGTGTTTGTGGTGACGACTACTTTCTGATGTTTAGCAGAATTAAAGTAGCGGCCACCTCTACCCGAGTTTGATGAGAAGAACGATGAGTAGCATCTTGTTGAAGCCGGAGTCCGTCGCAGCAACAGCGATCTGACTATCCCAGACATTCACCGTCGAGAGAGAGCAGGTTGCAGGTTGGCTTTGTTGGGTGTAAACAAACACAATCATCCCACTTTTTCGGTCCATTCCGATGCCCAGAATGACGTCAGCTCAACATTCCAACACTACTACTACGCAAAACAGCTCACGTTCACCCCGATAGAAATCAAGGCGCGTAATTTAGCCAAGAAGGCACTCACAGGTAATAAACTTGGCCATCCCGTAACAATGCTCCGGTGAAAGCGGGGAGATTGAACCCGAGCACGAACCGTAAAGCCGAAAAGCTTGCCTCGCCTTCAGAAAGGTCAAATGTGGATGCCAGCAGCCGCCAGGATATGGCGAAAAAAACGCATGTGTCATTGATGACTAGCGTCACGGGAGACACAGAAAAGAAAGTTTTAATACCCCCGGGTAAACAATAATCGGTTGGACCTATCACTCCTGACGTCCCTGCAAGCGCAACTACTAATGACCCAACGGCGACACCTAGCCAGAGAACGAGGAAGAATGCGACAATGTATTTATTGCGGTTGAATACGGCCCGAACGCGTAGAAAGAACAGGAATGTTGAGGAGGAGAATGAGACGTGATACAATACGCATGTGGCCATTAGAAAGTTTTGGCAATGTTTTAACCCGAGAGGAGCAACTACATAGAGGTATTGTTAGGTTATGTGGGCCCCGCTGAATAGCCAGACTATACCACGTAATGTGACCACAAGAGTCAGCGCTGTCTATTCGATTTGTAAACACAGTACGAAATTTTGGAAAACATTTTGTTCGCTGACCTAGAGAGAAAGTATATCAATGTAGGAAAAAACATCTTGTATTGGAACAGAAGCCGGTAGTCGCTATGAATGCTCGAGAAAACATCCCATACAAAGACCTATAATCCGAAATCTAACCATACAGAAAAAAGTAACCATGCGTGTAGTACTCGCCGCCAGAGATCCCACTATCATATACGATGAAATTCTGAATGTATCCCCCACATCAGCTGGCAAATAGGCATAAGCTGTTTGGGGATTCAATATCTGGAAAGTTTCGTTGCCGACTGAAGTTTTCATTACTGAGGGGGAGGGGCAACCAAAAAAGGCAGACCTTATTTCGTTTTTATCAATTCTAATTGCAGTGGGACCAGCCTATTAGTACATGACTGTGATTGACCTCGAATAATGAGCAAGGAGCTCAAACATCACCCCCTCTCGAAGATTTAGTCACTGCCTACCCATTCTGGATCATGTAAGAGATATTTTGGATGAAAGGTCTACTTTTTTCGATTGTACCTTTCTTAAATTTGTCACATTGATATCGCGTTCCCTTGTCTGTGTTGGCAGAAAGTATCGGTTGGTCCACGAACGTCCCAGACCCAATCACGATCCATTCTCGGACACAGGAACGCAAACAAGCCAAGGTGGGCGTAAGGAAACACGAGTGAAGAAAGGAAGCCGCTTTTTATTTTATGACTGGTCTGCTCAGTCTTTCGCCATCTGCGGTAGGCAAGTTATTGATCGTGAATACCACTCAATGTCAATGCATGGCATTTGGTGACTCTGTTGGCTCAGAGGTTGCTGGACAGATGCGAAGAGTCAGCTGAACTGTTAGCAGAAGAGGGCTCTTGCTAAACTCGGAAGCGATCAAATCAAATCCAGCGATCGGAACTTTACCGAGTCTATGATCACGAACACATCTCTTTGAAGCACCAAAGAATTTTGTTCAGAGCAGAAAATCCGGAACATAAGTTTAGCAGGTAGACGTATCATTTTATGCTAGCTGATCTCTTATTACTATGTAGACTTGAGGTGTCATGGGGTTCAATATCTGGAAAGTCCCGCGATCCAAGGAAGTAGCCATATTACTCCACGACGAATGCAAAATAATCGGGGCGAACACGAATGATTGGCTTTGTTGCGTGAGCCACAACGTATGGCACAGGGTGATTGTGGTTTAAGCCGCAACACGAGGGAACGTCTTAGACCTGTGCGGGATTTTTGAGGGGATTCTCACCGCAGGTATCTACTGCACGAGTTCCCGAGGATTAGTGCCTGTTACCCATGCCTCAACAGGGTGACCTACGCTTGATATAGAAAATCTGGGAATGAATGCCCAGCTTTGGATGTCATCTCAGTCGTCTTCCATGTCCACGTCAATATCGCCTTCCACTCGGACAATCCCTTGATAATAGCGACCGTCTGTTTGTCCGTGGATTGTCTGCGACTAGTCAGCCCTAATCCATCCAGAGCACAGACAATAGGTGGCTTGAGGTTGATTGCATAGTGACTCAGAACTGTGAATCTTCAATAGAAAGGAAGGACTTGTATCTACTTGGCATACATAGAAGTACGAAGAATGATGTGATTAGAGGGGAGGTCAGGAACAGAAACCGATCAGATAAACTTACCGTATCATTTGATGCTATTGTATAATAGCTGGCCTCTGATTAGATGCAAGAACTGCGATTTTAGGATGTTTGGTGAACGTTGCTGCCTGTCATGAGGTTCTCGTATAACAATCATTCGCTCTCTGATAAAATATGTCTTCAGTATTGAGATTCTTGCAACAGTCTTTAGAACAGAGCACCATCGAAATGCACTAGACAGTTGGATTTCTGTGCTTCCTTACCGACTGTCGCTCGATGATGTCCTGTCGCGACTACTCTCTAGCAAGATCATAGTCATCGTTAGACCGGTGACCTTCTACGACAACTTTGTTGCACAAGGTGTCGGAGACTTGGCTCGTGACAAGCCGAAGGAATCGTGAACATGTGAACATGTCACAAACATCAAAGCCTTGGTCTAGATAAAGTATTACATGGCAAATCTGTTGTACCGGATAAAGCAAGGAAATTGCATCCTGTTCAATGAATGGACTAACACTGTGATGGACACGTACTATTTAGATCGCATATGTCTCCTTTCGAGACAGATGGATGTGCATATAGCTGGGGTGAGAACTAAACCCACCACTATCAAGGCCAATAATATTCTAGAGTGCCACCTCTCATGCCGCTGGCTCTTCATGCCTTCAACAGCATTAACACCGATTCGCGAATCAGCGATATCCTTGTTAAAGCCGTTCTGCAAAGTTTGCCGATAGTCCGCCTGCGCTTCAATGAAGGTGGTAGATATTGTTTCTTCTCGGAAGTTGCCAAATTTAGTATGTCGATATACCCTGCATGCCATCATATTCACCACCACACCATTGATAAAATAAGAATAGCGGAAGGCGACTGGGACCGAAGAGAGGGTTGCAATTATAACAGAAGTTATATTAGCCCCGATAGTATTCCTTGCAAGCAATGTTTGAGGATCCCATATGCATGGACGAGGCAAATCTTACAGATAATAGACCTGGCCATCCTGTAACAATGCCCTGGAGAAGGCGGGAAGGTTCAGCCCAATGGCGAAGCGTAGCGCTGATAGGCTCGATTTGCCTTCGGAAAGGCCATACGAAGATGATAGCAGACGCCAAGATATCGCGAGAAAGACACATGTGTCGTAGACGAGTAGCATAATCGGAGAAATTGAAAAATATAGCTTAACGGCCCCAGGAAAACAGTAATCCGTCGGGCCTATGACAGCTGACCTTCCTGCCAGTGTGACTACCAAAGACGCAGCGGAAACACCTAGCCAAAGCACCAGAAAAACTGCGGTGATGTATTTGTTGCGGTTGAATATTGCCCGCACGCGAAGGAAGAAGAGGAATGCGGAAGAGGAATATGACATATGATATAACACGCAAGTAGCGACCACGAAATCTTGACATTTCTCGAGGCCGAGAGGAGCCACTATGAGAAGCTGTCGTTAGGCTATTTGGCCGTCGTGACGCGGAGCTTGACATACCTCGAGATATGGCGGCGAGAGTCAGCGCTATCAGGATACTCACCCTAGTCCATGTATAAGTGATATTCAAATTAAAAATTTCTGCTTGCCTGGAGAAGAAGTAAATAAATGTCGGATAGGATATTCTATGGTGAAACAGTAGTCGATAATCGCCAGAGATGTCTGAAATGATATCCCATATGAAAGCCTGGAAGCGCGAGTCACACACGGTAAACAAAGGAACCATTCATATACGCACCCCCAAAGACGCTACGGTCAGATATGATGACACCCTGTATGTATTCCCTACACCGGCTGGCATATATGCTTGCGGTGTGTGGGGATTCAGTATCTGGAAAGTCCCGTTACTCGAGGCAGGGTCCATTAGATCAGAATGAAAATAGGATAGATGAAGCGAGCGCGAAGGATTGACTTTGTTTTATTGAGAGTGTCTATGGCACTGGATGATCGTCATGAGCACACACCAAGAGGGAACGGCTCAAGCGCCCTTTCTTCAATATAGGTAGATATTCATTGGAATCCAGCACGAGACACAGGCACCAGTCCTTGCGGTGCCTCAATATGACTTCCTATATCGGTGTAGCAAATTTAGAAATAGATACCCAGCTTTCAATTGCCATCTTCTATCTCCACTTCAACATCGCTTTCTATATGTTCGGACAATCCCTTGATGCCACCAGGTTAATGGACATAGCTCAAAGTGGAGGAGTTTCCATACCTAGTCGCTATATGTGGCAAGGATGCTCGACCGTCGACATCAGTCGTTCAACGTTCAAGCTCAGATCTAGCCGTTCCTGTCTATCTAGCAAACCTATTTTGCTCGGAAGCGGGACTATGCATGCTCATCAAATTGTTTGTCGACATTGGCAATGGGGACAATAGGGACGCCTGATCAGTGACTGTACTTCCAGTATGAGTGCATTCCTAATGATATTGATCGACCCGGAGATGTGAAGCTGACAATGTCGTACATCTGAGAATCAAATGAACGGTATCATCGGAGTGGAAAATCATCTTCTCAGTGCTGTGGCTGGCCAATCCAACCCATTGACATATCTAATCTTTTCCCGTTCCATCAGTGATCTTGATATTTCATCAGTCTCAACGATCGAATCATCGTCGACATGTCTTTTCAACAGCTGATCATCGTTGATTCCTGATCAGGCGCAGGAGCTGCGGCTCCACTAGTACGGTCGTAACCTGGTAAACTATCACATAAATGGCTTACTTACGAGTCACAAAATGCCATCACCACTGACGCTCACAGACGGCAGACGATAAAGATACACCCATATGTTCTTGATCATGTATACTGCATAACTCACTTCTAATTCTGATTATTTGCAGATCAAAAACACGGGTCAAACCAGTTAGCTTGGAAGTAATATTACTTGTGTTACAAGCCCTTTTGAGACTGGGCACTCCTGATACAGCCAACACGACATATAGTTTCTAAAATATTTGTTCGGGTCGCGTCTTCTACAAGATACAAATGTTTTTCGGGACTGTGATCACATAGTAGGCTAATCCACCATGCCAGCCATATTTGCCTATCTAACGGAGGTGACTACATTCTCGACGCCTACTTAACACTACGTAGACAGACACACTACTTGCTATTTTGGGCTGAATAGTAGAGTAATAGCCAATAGATACTACTTCGACTGTGTGCGTTTCCTCATACAGATAGAAGTGCAAATGGCCGGAATGACCACCAAACCGCCCGCTATGAAAGCGAGCAAAACCTTGGACCGCAAAACTTTACGCCACTGGTTTTTTGCGTCTTTGGTGTCTTCAATGCGCGTGCCCATATGA
>JABCKL010008407.1:0-42330 GCA_018851305.1 Calocybe cyanea
GGAGTAACACAGAAGGACTTCGGCCTCAACTTATATGTTGTGCCCTTTGAATCCTCGAGTCCAAGATTTCAGGGAGCGATGAGATGAGTCGAGGAGAGAGGAGGAAACTAAGTTGATATTCAAACTGAGGAATACAGCCAGAGCACTAGGTACTTATATACTGTAAGTGTATTTGAAATAGCGGAGTAGTCCAGAGTAGTCCAGAGTTTGTAATGAAGGAATCAGACAAATAGGAAGGAGGCTATGAGAAAGTAACATAGTAACGAATGGAAGGAACAGATTGGAGGGGCTATGGACATAGCCTGAAGAGGCTGTGATAGTAACCGAGGCTGTAAAGAATTGGAAATAGAAGATAAGGATTGGAAATAGTCCGGAGGTGCAGAGGAAGCATGGAGGAATGCGGAGTAAATTGGAGTTTGGACATGGATGTGACACATCTCTACATCCCTTTATAGATGCAGCAAAGGTTCATGGCTGCATAGTGAGTATCCTTAATTAGCTGGTGCGCATATACACACTTTTATCACTAAATTCAAAGGTTTGTCCTTTTCACTTCAGCATGGAATATGGGTGAGATAACTTTTTTTGTTGGGCACTGCCTCTTTACTTTCAGTCATAAGATTGATGCTTGTACCTCTCTACTATATGTGCTCACATTTTTCTGTGACATAGCCAAGCAACAGCATGTGCATTGTGTGTGGAGATCTTTTATTTGATTATATATTTTTGTATCATATATAATTATAATAATTCAATGGTGACCCTGAGACAAGCTGATTGTCCTAAATGAGATGCAGATTATCATCAACTGAACAAAATAATATCTAAATTACCATTAGATGGCCATTGAATATCATGTATGAAGCATAATTATGGAACATGATAATCTTTGTGTAATTAAGGCAGGGTTATACTAATATCTATTGGAATATTGTTTCATATGCCCAGAAATTTAAGTCTGGTCTAAGGCAATGATAACCTCTATTACCATTATCTATCATTATCTTACATGACAGCCATTGGCATGCAATATCCATGCATGCCCAGCCTCACACCATTTTCCTGATGTAGGATACACAGTACACACACATTGTGAGATGAAATGAGAGACAGAATAGAACAATCAACATCCCTTGAGAAAGAGGGTTTGTCATTATGACTGTGCAAAGTGGTTGAGTATACAATACCATAAAGGAGTGTAATAGTTGTCCAACCAGCTAAAAAGTTTAAAAGCATTAAATAGAAGTATTCAGGGACAGGATCACATTCATCACGTTGATCCCTAGTGGAAATGAATGTGAGCTGCTTGAGGCGTAGTGAGAGGACCTCTGTTTGAATAGCCAGTAGAATCTTACTAAAGGAGCTATTTCGAGCTGTGCACATCCATGATGTGCAGATACTTGCAGTGTTGAACAATCATGACTGGATTTGACCGGGTTGTAGTAGTCACCGATTAATGACTCAAGCATTTGGGGTCACAAATAGTCTAAAATGATTTGACTGGCGCATTGGGCTTGCTGTTGTCTGCACCAAACATGTGCAGTTTGGCAAAACTGAGCAGGGCATGGGAGATGTTGCAGAGCATGGAACAACCAAATTTTTGCTTGACTCTTCTTTGATGAAACGCGTTTTTCACTCATGATTAGTTCTGGGCCCATATGCTTATGCTCCAGTGATACACCATGCTCACACTGAAACATAATTTCTTGGATCGCTGTTTTAGACTGGAGGCATATCAGCTCCCATCATGCTTACTAATTCGCGTTCATTCCAGCGTTCCATCATATCGTTGAAATACAGCAAAAGCCCCCAAATCATTTGAAGATGCCACCCAATTGGGTGAGCCCCTCTCCAATACTGGAGCTCCGAGACTCAATCACAAACTCAGGGTGCCCGCTCCCCTCTACATGCTGAACCATCTCAAGAACGTTTATATGTTTGTCTGCCTGTGTTTTTACTTCTATTTTCCTTTTTGGGGGAGCCTTTGTAAAATGGCACAGCTACTATAACGATTACCAAAAATCGCAGCTGAAGCTATGGAAAACAAACCTCGATGAGCTTTTTACACAGACTCAGGTTCAATATATTGTGCCGATTGATACGAATACGTTTCCTCAAAACTGCCTGGACCTTGAACGGCAAGCACTACAAGACTGGGATACATTGCCTGTACATCCGGAGGGGGAATGTTGCATATTAGATATTGATAGGAAGGAAATTGAAAATAATTGCACTGACAGAAATCATGGGGTAGGCATTATCAAAAATTTCGTACGGCAACGCCGCCATGGAATAGTATTCCCTTCGACTTTCGCATACAAGCACAATCGCCTAAATCATACCAGGCGTGATAATTTATTTGTTAAAATTTCTGAACTGAGGTAGCTTAGCACACACCTGAAGCACGCAGTAGGCTAGACCAGACTCAACAAGGAGGCACAAAATCTTGTATACTCTGGACCGCCGCCGATTCGCTAGATTCAATTGTTTATCAAGAAATCTTCTATGCGACCTGAGCGAATGGGGGGATATTTTTCAGCGTATATACGCGAACAAGCTCTCCTTACCATACTCCATAGGCAATCTGGCCTGTAGCCAGCGTATTTGCTGCGAGGGAGAGCGTAACGCCCACAATTGATGCATATGGTCTAAGGTAGTTGACATGACCAGTGGAATTACCGCCAATGGGACTTGTAGTATGTAGTTGCAAACCCTCGTCAACAAGCAGCATTACTGGAAAAAAAGAATTTCATTTATCATCTTTGCAAAAAAACTGCAAACACTTACCCAGCCCTGTTGAGCCTAGAAGAACAGCTAATCTGTATCCCCACCGATATTCCGGAAATAGAACGGCCCCTCTCCATACCGTCACCATATCAGTTAAAAAAGGCTGGTGGAAAAAAAGACCAGACGCCAAATAAAAGATCATCGATCATCTCTAAGTAAATTTATCATCTTGAATGACATACCAGCAGGTTCCAAACAAAAGTATAGGTTAGAATCAAAATTCGACTCTTGTGTGCGAAATCGTGGAAGCCCAAGTCCGGAGGAAGCCCTTCAGGAAGTACGAAGGCGAGGATCATGAACCGTGCTCGGAGATAGATTACCGCACAGAAAGTTGGGCCATATATGCAAGCCCCAAGGAAACTTGAAAAAGACACTCCAAGGAGCACACGTTTAGAATACGATGTACAGCCTCGTTTGCTGAGGACAAAGTAAGCTATAGAATCAGAACGTCGTACATCTAGGAGGCGCAGTACACACATCGCGAAGTGAAATGAAAGACAGAATAGAATAATCAACATCCCTTAAGAAAGAGAGCTTGTCACTAAGACTGTGCAAAAGTAGTTGAGTATACAATACCATAAAGGAGTGCTATAGTTGTCCAACCGACCAGATATCTTAAAAGCCATAAACCGAAGTATGCGAGATTTCTGCGTTCAAGTTGATGCATAGTGGTAACAAATGTGAACTAGTTGAAGCATGGTGAGAGGACTTTTGTTTAAATAGCCACGGACCAGAGTCTTGCTATATCGAGCTGTGAACCTCCATAACGAGCGAATACTGAAGAATCAAGAAAGCATCAGTTGATGAGTTTCAGCTTTCGCAGGTTTCTAGAACAACATCATAGAATGATGCACTAGAGCTATTTTGGCGAGGCCAACACTGTCACCCAGTCGAAACCAGTCTCAAGTTTGGGGTGTACAAAACTTATGATATGGATCGTAGGATCAAATTTCTTGTGCCACCGCGCTTGTCGCCAAAACTGACAAACCTGCTATGAGGAGACCCGATTAGTGGCGCACACGAACAGGGTTGGTAGTGTTGAGTAATACTATGAAACACAGATTAGTACGGACATCGATCAGTTTTTCCTATGTGAGTACATCACAGAAAGATTTATCCTGATCCTTGGCTGGCAGTGCAACGAACAATGTATTTTTAAACGGCACGCGAGTCCTTGTTTGCTGGGAACAGAAGAAGTTAGGGCATTTAGTTTTTCAAAAATACATGCATATACATACCGCAAGGTAAGCTACAACAAAGCATAGGGCGACATAAAGGCTTCGTTCATTTGATGTCACAATGTTACAGTATCGATCAATTTTTCCTATGTGAGTACATCACAGAAAGATTTATCCTGATCCTTGGCTGGCAGTGCAACGAACAATGTATTTTTAAACGGCACGCGAGTCCTTGTTTGCTGGGAACAGAAGAAGTTAGGGCATTTAGTTTTTCAAAAATACATGCATATACATACCGCAAGGTAAGCTACAACAAAGCATAGGGCGCCATAAAGGCTTCGTTCGTTTGATGTCACAATGTTACAGTGCCGGAAGGTGAATCTAGTCAGATGGTTCCAACGGATGGCATAATATACCTTCTTATCAGGACCGCAAGAGCGCGTGATACACTGATAGTGAAAACTCGGGCGTAAGTTCAGATGTCGGTCCGAGTTCAGCTTGCGTTCAATTGAAGTCGGGTTATCCAATACTGTATGAATAACATCGCCAAAACAACTAATCCATCTCTCCCACATCATCCAAGCTCCGCGGCACACACTCACAGTCTACACCAGAGACGTTACAAAGGAAGAAGTTCAAGAGCGCCTGCGCATTGCATCTCTTCAGCCATCAGTTCTATCCGGCACTTCGGCATTTACGCGTGGCGATGAAGATGTTACGGGCTCTTCTCTCTTCCACCATCGACAGATGGATATCGTCACAAGGCTCTTTAATCAATTTTTTATCCCCTATCAGTACGCCTAGCAAACCTTGACCGGACTTTATGTCAATACGCTTCTCTTCACCGTGTATGCTAATGCCCTTGGCTCCTTGTGCGTCCCTTGGCACATGGCTTGACGATATCGCGACGGCTCATTCCACCTGCTCCTGCTGCAAAGGCTCTCCCTTAAACTCTCTCTCCCTTCGGTCTTCTAGGACATGTATATGAAATCGGTTCTGCCGTGCGGCAGCAGCGGCCTACCCACACAGTTTTGAGACACGGAAAAGACGGGTTTCCAAGTATCTGGGCAGATTGCTGATTGGCTGAAACCAACGTGAGCTCTAGTTTGAAGCTGAAGCGTCAACTCTTGCATAATGACTCCACCGGATATGACGAAGAAATTGCTTTGATTTTTCCACTGTGTCGCCTACACCAGACTATGCGGGACACCGCTGACAAATTTGACGATCCCCGCGGGAGAGATGTGCAAGACTTCGTAGTCCTTACCACCACGATATGGAACCGGGTCCAACCAAAGACGGGCATTGTATGAGAGCGTCAATTGTACAATGTCTTTGGAAACTCTCGATGGGCAGAGCATCTAGAACAACCCGTTTCCACAACACTTTGAATCCGCCTGGTATCATCAATGCCTTTGATATAAATATCCCTCGGCTGCTTTTGGGCTGCTTTAAAAGAGATGAGGAGAGTCTCCCTGCCACGTTCACATCCAGGACCGTCGTCCGCTGACTGGAGCAAATTTTAGAGGCAAATCCCGTCGACGCAAGTGATGCAAAAAGATTTCGATAGGATGTAGTTTCGCCTGAATTGCTAATACGCACATGAGCCAGCGACCTCATCATAGGCCACGAGGGTGAGGCACGGAAAACATGTGTTTGCTGTCTGCGTGGTTGTTTCGCCTGTTTCGCCGCGTGGCTGGCGTATGACATGAGGTTTGACTGCATGAATAAAAGGACTCTGACCTCATCGTCCGTGTTGATCTTTCCCCCCTTTCTGAATCCTTCAAATCTTGTTTAGCAATAGCAATGAAAACACCTGTAAGAAAGAGCTGGAAAGGCAAGGGCCTTTTGCAGGAGAATGATAATATTATGAAAGATGGAAAAGATGCCGATGTTGTTATTCTGTAAGTTGATTTAGTCGAGCTCTGACGTTCGATCTAAAATTTATCTGTTAGAGTGATGGGTTCCACTGGCGTCGGGAAAAGCACTGTAAGAGACTCCCTAATAATGGCTACGTGCGAAGTTTATTGACAATACTATGTATCAGTTCATCAACGCCTTGCTCGGCAAGACTGGGCCAGGGAGGGCATCCGTTGGGCATGATCTGAGATCTCACACAGAAAAGATCGAACATTTTGCCATGGAACACCCACAAGATCGTTCACGCCGCCTTATCCTGGTCGACACTCCCGGCTTTGATAATACATACCGAGATGACTCCGAGGTATTGCGACATATAGCTGTTTGGCTTGAGAAATCGTGGGTTTGATAATGTTATAGCGCAGCCACTTATTCCTGAAGTTGTGATAGTTACAGCGATAACATGAAGCTTGCCGGAGTCGTTTATCTTCACGAGATATCGCAGCCGCGTATGGTGGATGCTACTCGTAAGAGCTTGGAAATAATTCGGCAGTTGTTTAGAACTCAAGCAGTCAGGAACGTCGTTCTTGCGACAACGAAATGGGATGAGGTTCTGTTCGAAGTCGGTAGAAAGCGCGAGCAGGAATTAAAGGACAAGTACTGGGACCACATGCTAAGGCTGCATTCCACTATGTTGCGATTCACGGGAGACGCGGAGTCTGGCTGGAAGATCGTTAACCATATTCTGGATCACCAAGGGGAGCCAGTTGAGCCCCAGAAAACGTCCCCAGATACCGAAGCAGGGCACGTTTTGCGAGCAACGCTTCAAGAATTACTAGTTACTCAAGAAAGGATGTTTGCAAAGCTTCAAGATCAGCAAAAGAATGGGACACAAGACGAGCGATTGCGACAAATGTTTGAGGAGAACCAGGTGAAAATTGAGACCCTTTTCCGTGGTATCCGGGAGCCGGAAACACCACTCACTAGGCGCATCCTGTCGTTCTTCACTTGTAAGACGATATGTTATGCCTCCTTTGTAAGCGCCAATGTCTGTTCACGATTTGTCTATCAAGTAAATAATTCATTCATCATTTTGATTCTCGATAGCTGTGCTTAACGTGGCGCGTAATGCTCCAATCCCAGATGTCGTTGATACTCAACCCGAGTCTTTTAACATACCAGGTATACGATCTTATCAAGTCGTCCCTGTATTTGATGCATTCCGCGTGTTCGAGTTGCTGACGCATCGCTCCATCCCTTTTATCGAGCTGTTCGCTCCCTCGACGCTTTCGATATTGGTTTGAAATAAGGAGAAAAGGTCCCTGAACGAGAGATCTGACCGGATGATAAAAATCAATTACCCGGCAACGCGATGACAGCCATGTCCCGAAGTTTAGTGCATATGGTACTTTCTGAGTCCTGAAGCGTTTGTATAATGCATTCAAAGAAGGTTACCGAACACATTCATTGTCCAGAAATAGGGACAAGGCTCAGGGTGTCAAGTATTATCTGGTTTTGGGGTTGTGATTTTATCCCCGCCGCTGTAACGTAGTACATACATACAGGTTCGCTTACTAGACTTGCATTTCTTTGCGGGTTTCTATCGTTCAATACAGAATACACCATCAGAAATGTATTGTTGTACAATTCACATGTCGCCTCGCTTCGTGAGCCATCGATAGCTTTGTAAGTTTGTCCCTGTGATCAACGGTAATTTGTGAAGTAAATAGGCTTGCTAGGGTCGTCATAGTCACTTTACTTCGGGTTACTCATTCGCAGCGCAATGTCCCCGACCTTGACGTTATTCGGACCGTACATGCGATTTAGACGCCGGCAAGCGGTATGGTCATGCGATCCAAATGGAACTCCCTCACTTCTACCGAATGAACAACGTCCATTCACAACTCGTGTGAGTATTACCAGAGGTCGGCCAGTCCCTTATGTGGCTTCTATAATCGAGCCCTGGTCCTCATTTTTTCTCTCTTGACACTTCGCAGACCCAGAAACCAGCTAAAAACCTTGAACCGCTTATCATGGCTTCGTTGTGAACATTCGTTTCTCAATAAGGTCATAGTTTTGCCTGAAACTCGCTGGGTGATATTTTACCGGGGCCAACCTTTGGTAGCAAGCAATGCTGCTGATCAGCGAAAACTTTGTCCTGCATATCTCCTCACGGAAGACGTCAAGCGTTTCTTGGGCCCAGAACCTTTCTTTGGTCAAGGCAAAGAAACGGGGCAGCTCGTGCCAGATTCCAGTGATTTGGGAAGTTCACCAACGGCAGCAATGCGGCACCAGCTCCCGTCCATCGTTTTTCTGGGCTATGGTGCGGACTCGTTGGATGCTGTCTCTCCGCCGTCTGGAGATCTCAGAACTGTGGTTGAGAAGTTCCATGGGATACCGTATTTTACTGTCGACTTTGGGGAGCTGGACGTTTCGGAGGAAACTATTGCTGAGTTCTTGAGGAATGGCAACTCGCTTGTTCAGCCCGGATGCCGGTTACACTGGTCAGAGCCAAGATCCTTCATGACCATGTTAGACGCCTTCAATGGGGCTTTGCACGCCACCGCCCGGAGTATGCTGTACTGGAATCAAACAAACAAAGTATTTTTCCACCTTCATTTCCGTCTTGATGTTCATGAGGCAAAACTTTTATAGTTTTGCCCCGCGTGTGGATCTCCGACGTACTCTATGTGGGCTGGTTGGAAGCGTTCCTGTTCATCGCTCTTGCCATGGTTCGAGAAACCTCGACAAAAAGCTTGTCCAACAATGTAACGGATCTGTCTCCTATAGCGTGGAAGATGCCTTGACTGATCGTCGATGTAGAAAAGGGATACAAAACCTCTCCCATCCTCGAACTGACGTCGTCGTTGTAGTCATAGTAACAAACATAGAGAACGATAAAATTCTACTTGGCCGAGGGGTAAATGGTTGTCCTGCCGCGCGTTTACGTTCAAGTTCTTGATTATTGTCCTCACAGAAAAAATACCCAGCGGGAAACCACTATTCCGCATTATCGGGATTTGTTGAACCCGGAGAAACATTTGAAGATGCTGTGACCCGCGAAGTGTTGGAAGAGACAGGCCTGAGAGTCTGGGACGTCAGATACTCTTCTAATAAAGAATGGGTAATTTCAGATGCTTCTATGCAATTAATATCAGATCTGATAGTACCTTCAGCCGTATCCAAGCAATTTGTTGATTGGGTTTTATGCTCGAGCTAATGCTGAGCAGCCAATTCGCTTGGACCTTGATAGTGAGCTTGAAAGCGAGTACAATTGCTTTTTCTGCCGATTTCGTTTCGGTGCTTAGCTCGATATGACAGGTGTGCGATGGTGCACTCGCTCAGAAGTCAGAACAGTACTCGAGCACCCTACAGGGAGCCTCATGGGAAGTGATATCTATCAGTCCATGGCTCAAAACACAGAGGGACGGAACTACGATCCATCAGATATCTCTTCGATAAGAAGATATCGGCATTCCGGGAATGAAATCTCGCCTGGAGACCTCCCATTCAGGGTACCTCCTGAAACCCTGCTTCCTGGTGCTTTGATCAGGAGGTGGGCATATGACGATGAGAGTCCGGATCCTCCTAATGCCGTCCGGCGAGAAGTCCGGGAACGCGCGAGGAAAAGTAATCTCTAAGAATCAGTACTTATCGTCATCGTGCACCGATGCCAGAGTGTACGATACTTTAGCTTGTTCGTATGTATGTATGTACGCCAGTGCAACCTTTATGCGTGCGAGATTTGGACGCATGAACAATCTGCCTAATCGCTACAGTCAGTCTGCAGTTTCCAAGCCGACCATACTCAGATTCATATATGAACAACCCAGACGGCCTCCGTTATGGATGCGAACAACCAATAATTAGCTATGGGAAGGTTGAACACGAGAATAGGTCCGGATCGCTCACAGGACCAGTTAATTAATCTGTGCTGTAGCCCTCCCAAAAGGCAGGATTTACAGGAATCTGGAGCGCACTGACCTTAATGGGAAACGAAGGTCGAAGTTTTGTGTAATCCGTGGCGACTTGTTATCGATTTCTTATTCTGATTATGAGCAAAGACAACTGCCCTAGGATTAAGAGGTCTGGTTGATACAGTATATGGGGCCTCGAAGGCGTTTGTGTCCCACCAAACACCATTAGGGCATGAAACTGACTTCCCCCGTTCATGTCGACTTGGAGCTATACACTTCCCGGGCTATAAGGCCGGGTGATATTAAAAGTGACCGTCAAAAAGTGCCGTAAGAGGAGTATTTTAAGTTTAATGAGTGTGCTACTCTACTTACTCGGGAGACTCCTGCTGGTCTGACTCTGTGGCTCTGGCTCATGAATCATGATGATGATGAAGCCAACGAAACGCGCTTCACGTGATAAACGAAATTTTGGTAGCCCGGATCTGTGCAGGGACTCCTTGTTCTCTCTTAGATCTCACTCAACTTGTCTGTTTGCCTTTTTACATTTATACCCTGTCAGCTCCGCTTACCACCCAATCCCCAAATCACATAACATCCCGACGCCCAAAGTTTCTCTTTCTCACTGGTTCTGTCAGAGATGGATCTCCACACACTCTCTAATCTCTTTGCAACTACCATCAATCCAGACATCAATATGCGCAGAGCCGCCGAGCTGGAGATTCGTAAAGTGATTCAACCTTCAAATTCCTCAGACAATAAACTTTTTTAATTAATTTGTCAGATTGGCAATGAGGAAGGAATGATCGCGGCCCTTCTTCAAATTATCGCAGCCGACAATATCGATCTGTACGTGTCGAAGCGCGACTATTCGTGATATACTGAGTTATACACAGTACAACGCGCCAGGCATGCTCAGTCTGGCTGAAGAATCGCGTCGAGCCTCGGTACTCACTTGAGTCGGCGCATGATAGGCACTCCGATAAGGCCGTCATCGCCAATTCCGATCGTGAAGCGCTCAGGACTCATATTATCCCACTTCTTGCTGCATCTCCATCACGTTCTATCACGCTACAACTTGCCACCATTTTGAGGGCTATCGTGGCTCACGATTATAAGGAAAAATGGCCAGGTGTTCTTGGAGAAGTGAAGCAGCTGCTTAACAGCACTAAAATTCAAGATATCCACGCAGGATGTATTGCGTCTCTAGAAGCCGTTCGCGCTTTCAGGTGCGTTTTCATTCAATACCGGTTCTAGGTAGCTGATCGCTGGAAATACAGGTTTCGTACGCGTAAAAACCCTATGCCCGAAATAGTCGAAGAACTGTTTCCCATTCTCGTCGGCATTGCAAATCAGATGCTTCAGTCTCCGCCAACAGCTGCTACAGAGATCCCTACTATGCTTCACCTGATTTTGAAGACATATAAGACTAGTATTGTGATCGACCTAAGTACCCACCAACAAAGCAAAGAGAGCCTTGTACCCTGGGGACAGTTGCTTTTTGCTGTCGTCAATTTACCGATACCGGCAGAGGCCGTTCCCGCAGATGAGGAAGAGCGGGAGCGTTCCGAATGGTGGAAAGTCAAGAAGTGGGCTTATGGCATTCTTTGTCGTCTCTTCCACAAGTATACCCCTCGTTATAAGATCTTGCAACCATTTTTTTCTGATATTTCTTTAGATACGGCAATAAGTCGCAGTTACCTAGCACCTTGCAGCAGCAATACGGCGCGTTCGCTCAGCATTTCGTGACCAACTTTGCTCCCGAAATTCTCAACATGTACCTTAACCAAGTTCAACTTTTTGTCTCTCACCAAACCTGGCTCTCTAAAAAATGTCAATACCATATTCTACAATTTCTTACAGACTGGTGCGTAATGTAATAAAATGTTTTAGCTTAACCTGCTTGACGGTAGCGCCATTCTTCAGCGTCAAACCAAAGTCTACCTGGATTCTTCTCAAGCCCAGTTTCGAAAGCCTTTTATCATCCTTTTTATTCCCCCAATTCTGCTTTAACGAAGGAAGGAAAGCTTTATGGCAAAATGATCCCGTCGACTATATCCGTCTCTCACTAGGTACGTTTTCGACCCACGTACTCCATTATGAGCTGCTAGACTTTTACTACTCAGACGAATACGAGAACTATACAGCTCCTGTAGCTGCGACTACAACTCTCCTCTTCTCCCTTGCAAGCAACAGGACGAAGGTGACCTTCATGCCGATTCTTGGCTTTATCAACACCGTCTTGCGATCGTAGGTGCAAATCTTGCCTCCGGAGACCTTGTATCTCACCCAAAGCAGGAATTCACCACCGTCACAAAAGTTTGGCGCTTTGAACATGACTGCAGCATTGGTGCCTTGGATGATGCGCCATCCCGACGTCAAGGGCAACATGGAGGCGTTCGTGCTTCAGTTCGTTACACCCGAGTTCGCTAGCCCTGAAGCCTACCTTCGGGCGATAGTATGTTTCATTGGCGTCGCTGAAGAAAACGCTTCTGATATCGTTGTGATAGGCATGTGAAGTGATTGCTTCGGCCGCAAAAGCCGGACTGGTTTGGTCTAACGAAGAAGTATGTAGGAATTAGTTGAACGCCGCGTAACCTTACTTTTTCCCCCCGACGTTCAGAATCTCAATGTCAACTTCCGAGGAATCGCGGCTGCCATGGACGATGCCGAACTTCCCGTGCGGGTCAATGCTGCATTGGCTCTCACAGAACTCATTGCTGCGCACGAGTCTGGTTTGTTACTTCTACTTGGGGATGCCGGCTACGATGAACTAAGCTATTTCTTCAGTTAGGGCCGCTGTCAGACCCCAGGTTGCCAAGGTCATTCAAGGTCAGTGTCCCTGATTAGTCGGAACCTTGTTTGCTCTAAACCTGCATTTTCAGACCTCCTCAAGCTCTCCAACGAGACCGATTTGGATGTCCTCAATAGTAGTATGGGATATGTGGTCAGCGCCTACCAGGAGGAATTGATTCCTGTTGCACCACAATTGGCTGCGCGCCTGGTAAGTATCTGTGTACATCGTGTGGTCTACTTTCTCCCTAATGTTTATGTCAATTCACTCCAGTCTGAATCGTATGTGCGTCTCGCGAAGGAAAGCCTGAACCAGGAAGAAGCGGAGTCTGAACTCAGTCTCGATGTGCCGTCATCACCTCCAGTGGATGAGGATAAGCTTTTCGCTGCAATGGGTGTATCCAAGACTATCGTTGCGGTTAGAGCATCGTCTCTCATCCAAGAGCTAACTCAAGAATAGAGATTTGTAGATTATTTCTGCCGTTACGGAGCTACCAGACACACTTGCCCAAGTTGAGGACGCCGTGCTTCCGATGATACTCTTTACTCTAGAGACGAAGTTCACTGGTATGTGCCTTTCGATACCTATGTGCTCAAGTCTGATTTGTCCCTAGATCTCTTTGACACTGTATATGAGATAGTGGATATTCTTACGTTCAGGATTCGTCCCATAAGGCCAAATATGTGGTCCGTCTTTGAACATACCTACAATCTATTCAAGACGGATGCCGTTGACTTTTTGGAAGGCATGTTGGCACCCGCTCACAATGGTGTTGTATTAACTATGCTGTAGAGATGCTACCCTCCCTAGATAATTTCGTCTCCCATGGAAGCGACGTGATCAAAACTCGCGCTGATTACAAACAGATGTTAGTTGATATCTACACTCACTCCATGAAAAGCGAGCAGCTTGGAGAGAACGACCGGGTTTGTGGTTCTAAACTAGCTGAATCCATTCTTCTCAACTTGCGCGGAAGCTTCGATGATGTATGTTCATCTAAAACAAACTTAGAACTATCAACTCACTCTTGTCTAGCTACTTCATACCATCATCTCCATCTCTCTCGATCAACTTGAGAACAAAACACAAACACCCGTTCTCCGTCTAGCTAATCTTGAGGTCCTCATCAACTCAGTTCTTTATAACCCCCAGGCAGCCCTTCATCTCATGGAGACCGTTCGTCCCGGCATGTCAAGAGTCTTCTTCAACCTCTGGTTTGCGTCCATTGATGACAAAAAACTACTACCCCGCGTACACGACAAGAAGCTTACGATTTTAGCACTCTGCGCTTTGCTTGAGCTACCACCCAATGCTATTCCTGAAAACCTCAAGGACGGATGGCCAGGCATCGTAGGCGGTATCCTCAAGATCTTTAAAGACTTGCCTGAGGCCGTCGCAGGTCAGCTGTTCATAACCAGTGCTCATCAGGCTTAGCTGCTAACTCGTTCGATTCCACAGCCCGTGAAACTCTAGAGGATGATCTTGAATCTGACGAGGAGGAGGGTGCTGAGGGAAGAGTACTCAACTTTAATGAGGACGAGGGTGAGGCGGGATCATCATGCATTATATGTCATCTGACTCATTGATTTTTAGAGGATGTATGGGACGAGGATTCAGAGTATCTCGAGCTGCTTGTCAAAGAGGTACGTTCTGTAAAAGGGACTAGCACTGGGGCGCACACGCCTGACAGTCTATCTTAGAGCGCTCGCCTGCGTGACAAACAGGAGAGAGCAGAAAACAATGATTACCAGGACGAATCAGACGATGAGGAAGTTGAGGAGGAGCTTGGGTATATCAGCGCTATTGACGATGTTAACCCATACGTCTCCTTCAGGCAGGCACTCACCAGTATGTTCAATTTATCTGGAAAGAGTCCACGGACCCCAGTGCTGACGACGATACTACGTTCAGCCTTCCAACTGCAGAACGGCCCGGGCTATCAAGCTGCTACCACCGTGCTCACTGTTGAGCAGCAAACCTTGCTGATGGAAGTCATGCGAACTGCCGAGCTCCAATCGGGAACGACGAATCAGTCTTAGACGGGGTTATCTGTCCCACATACATATCTATTTTTAGTTAGCCGTATATTCTATTCTATCCGTTATGTTTCAACGAACTGTTTGTTCTGTTAATATCTGCGCTGGCCTCCATGCACTCGCCCACTTCTCTGTCACATTCTTACGTTCCCTTGTTCCTGGTTCTAGCCTGTAATGTTTTCAACTTCTCACCCTGATTCTGCTCCTCGCACACACGTAACATTTGTGTTCAAACACTGATATTGATACGGAAAATCCGCCATGATCCACTAGCATGATGAGATTAGAAGCATTCATCGGATTGTCTGTACAGTGTATTACGAAGTGATGATAGGAATACCGGCAGAAATTCTTGCAGCGTTCTAGTTTCGGCTGATCTTTCATTCGCATGATGTATATCATACATAGAGAAGGTTTAAGATATCTCTTTCAGATGTCAAGGAGCCACATGTAATGCATCAGATTCGAGCATAATAAAAACACAGGAAGCTCGCTGGTTCGTAACGACTTGATGAAGTGAATCTTGCCTTGAGGCGTTGAGACGATGGGTGTGCGGTAAGTACGCTTGGACAGTCAGCACGTATGATCTGGATAGTGATGAAATATATAAGTCTGCAACATCACGATCAAGAACACCATAAAGGGAACGCCGCATTCAAAAAGTAGCGGAGACTCTACTCCTGACAAGCCAGATCCGGCTGATTCAGAGCGGAAGCAACGGAGATGACGCTGAGCGAGCGCGCAGTTTTTAATGATCTAAAAACGCAGTTACCGCCGTCTTGCTGCGGGCGTTGAGCCAAGGCTGGTTCTACTTCTCACTCTAGTTGGTTTATGAGGTACTTGTGAGCGATCATCGTCCCTTTGCTTCCCTTTTGTCTTCGTAACTTCCTTTGGCTTCTCCTTCTCAGGCTCGTGAGGCTTCCAGTCACGAAATTTTCTTCGAGAAGCACTGCTGCCACTTTCTGCATACTCACCCCTCGTGACAAATTGATTAATAAAACCGGGGATTCTCGTAAAGGCAACTGCCGCCCGATATGCCTCTGTAATAGGGCTAAAAACCACACATTAACAAGATGAATCAAACTAACGAAAGTCAGCCGACATACTCATCACATTCGTACATGATTACTTCGCAATCGACAGGCGCCAAAGATCGTAATTCAGACATCCTTGAGAAATCGTGAAAATTCAGTGACTTGGCACAATGCGACACCTACAGCCTGGATTGAAAGCCAGGAAACTGTGTGTTGCCGCCTATGAGGCCAATATTCGCCCAAAACATCCCCCTGACGTCACTAGGGAGCATAGATATAGACAGAGCGATCGTACGAGATAAACCTGACTGGTCTAGGCCTTGTGGATCAGGTCAGCTGGGAAAATGCGATATGTCAAGGGGCATAAATGACATGCCAATATCATCGGGGCGAAACAATAGCTCCGGTACCGCAAACCTCTCATTGTTCATCACAAGAATCTGGTCGGCCTCGGTCACGATACCATCTGCTTGCCGTATGTGTCCTCTTCTATTTGACGACAGGTCCGGCAATACATACTCCTGAACTATCGGGTTAGATTTAGAGTTAAGCCTATATGTCATCAATGAAATGGATGATTCAATTCAGTTACACCATACCGACACGTTTCCAGATCACGATTAAAGTTGTTAGAGACGTAACAGCAAGATTCCTTGACGTCGTTTACTATGTAGGTTTCGTCCATCATATTCCATTGGCGAAATGATACAAGTTCCTTTAAATGATTTGTCAGTAGTTTCCCGCCAACGTCTAGTCTGAATATGATATCAGAGACGCACTTTTCCAAACAAATACGCAAAATGTTCACCTCTTCACTGCGCTCCACACGACCTCACCGTTAAGCAAGGGTACAACATGAGTATAGCTGAACCCGGAGTCGACTACGATAATACACTCTGCAGGCGAGAACCCAGGTTGTTTGAACAATGTGCCATATGGAATAAGCGAGGCGGCTAAACCGGACTTTCGGAAAGAACATCACATTGAATTAGAATTAGAATCTACTCACGCGTACAGCGATAGTATGCCTGGAATTCATATTCTTCAAAAATCAGCTGATCGTAAATCTCTTGAATGTTAGGAAGATTGAAGTAAGGCTCGGTGAGGAGAAGGCTGGACTTGGTGGTATCTATCTATGGACATCGCCGTCTGTCAGACGAAAAATGTTGCAAGGTTGCTTTTTGCCATACTGAGAGGACTTCTGACGAAAAAATACCGTCCCATATAGCTTTTTGGGCATCCCAGTCAACAAGGTACCCCTATCAAACACAGGAGTTAGATGTTGCATTTCCATTGGAGGCTAATCTTACCTTTTCAAAGGGTAGCCTATAGTGAAGTGACGAATAATCTTTGCACCTCGAAAGTTCATGACCAAAATAGGTCATTTTGTCACCTTTGGATCGCACAACAGCGTTTGGAATGATCCTGCCTTTGTTGAGTACGAGCTAGGAGGTAACAGACAAGCTACCTTGGCTGCTCCTGCACGTTCACAATTCCAACTTTTATGGTTGATGCACCATTGTCGAGCACAATGATAGGCTCATCCATGATTTTTTCAGTGGTAGCTGAGCTCTATGAGGGTTGCATGGCCGACAATTGGCCGTGAGAATACCCACTTCGGTCAGCTGACCTGAACTCATAAACAGAACCTACAAGACAGTTTGCTTGCATCCTCTCGACCGTCGTCGTTGCGAGCTTGTTCACTTTTATACGCATAATATATATAGCAAAGCGCTTTTTTTGCAACATTAACAATTTTTGACATAGACCCAAGGAGAACTGTATAAGGTTTTCGCTACGAAGGACGACTTGGAAGCAAATATTACCCGCGGTACTCCACTCCGCTTCTCAAAATTCCGAACGTTAGAGCTTCCCTTATCCACCCCCTAGTATTTTTGTGCTTCAGGTTGCGATGTGCATTGCTCTGTGGACCCTGGATTTCCAGGACTATGCACTGTGAGATTAAATAAAACAAATTTCTCATTGCTGATTAACGTTCTTCCATTTCGACAGCATTCTTTGTAGTAATCGTGATGAGTACCTAACTAGGCCGACTCGGCATGCACGCTTCCACAACTTCGAGAAGGAGGGTGAAATTCTGGACGTCCAAGGCAACATCTTGTCAGGTCTTGATGTCAAAGCAGGCGGAACATGGTTTGGTGCTGCTCGGACCGGCAAAGTTGCCCTATTGTGAGCCTCTTACAGTTTTGGATGTCTATTCCGCCTCGCCACTCAGGAACATCATACATGATAGGACCAATATCACTGAGCCTGTGAAGCAGTACAAAATTTCTAGGGGCTACTTGACTTCATCCTTCCTTTCATCAGATTCAGTCGAGCCTCTAGAAGAGCAAGTTAGCAGTCTAGTTCCGCAGGGTATTCAACTTGCCGGTTTCAACCTGCTTCTTCTCTGTCCCGCAAGCCCACGACCTGATGGGCTATTACACTTCGATTCATTGTTAGTCACGAATCACGGTTCTGGTGGAGCTGTAACGTCTCGACGACTTTCGGCCTCAGAGCAGTCTTGCGGATGCATTTCCAACGCAGTCGATAAACTGAACTCCGACTGGCCGAAGGTCAAGCATGCCGCACAGGAATTTGATGCCGTTTTACAATCATTGTCACCGCAAGTGCCAGAAGCCGAGATCGCGGAACAGCTCTTTAAAGTTCTTGCGTGAGTTTCACCTGTCGTCCGATCCATCTTTTCTGTGATGTTTCTAACATACGGAAATTTTCCTTCGAAGCTGGCGATCTTCTGAACCTGTCACTAAAAGATCGGAACTTCGCAACACAGTTCAGGTGGCGCCATTTTTCATTCCTTTGGAAAATCCATCACACGAACTTTCTAACATGTACGGCACGCGATTGTCAACCATCTTGTTAATTAAAAAGAATGGTGATGCCTTGTTTATTGAACGAGATATCTGGCAACTGGTTGACGGTAAAGCGGTTCAATCTGATCCTGATACACAACGTATATATCGATTCCAAATAGCCCCCAAATGTAAGACCTAGAGCAAAAGATTATGAATGTAACAATAATGTATCAACGTGTTTTGGGATTGTTGTCAAATCGACGCACTGCAACATGCAAGATATCAAGAAATAGTACAGTACAAAGTGCGGGCGTATGATCAGTATGATAGAAAGGAAATTTCAACTTATGACATGGGTATAGATACCATGATCGTTCTGGGCCGGGAAATATGGGTTGTAGCTAGCAGTAGACACCATGTTGTTCCATTCCTGTGGAGAAACTTGGCCTGAGGAGCTGCCGGTGTGGAAAGTATGTCCACTGGAGGCGGATAAAGGCGTCATTATCTCTCGGTCTGGGACTCCATTATCGTAGGAAGAGCCCCCATCCGAGGATTCGTTACCTCTACAGCTAAATTAGCTATCATATCTCATGAAGCGGTTACATTAGCCAAAACATACTGCATAATGTTATTGAGTTCGACAATACGTCGATAAAGGAGGCACGTCGTGTTTGGCGGGTGGTGACTATATTGCCTGAGCGAATTCAACGAAGTTTGGAGTTGTTGGGAGAGGGAAATGTAAGCTACTCCTGTTCCAGGACTAGTGCGGCAGGGACACATCTGACTCGAGGCTGAATTGTGAGAATAATGCTCGCCATGATAAGCGCCGCTGTCATTACTGGCGGGGATCGTGTAACTCCCATCCGAATACGAAGAAGCGACCGAACTAGAATGATGAGGACCGTGGTACGAAGAAGGCGAAGTAGAGGGCTGGTGGTAATCATTATTATTATAAGGTTGCTGGTGCTCGTACGGAGACGAGGACGAGGAGGCGGGACGCACATCAGTCTGGAAAGTATGATAACGCATGGATGGTGCTGGAGATGGAGAGAAGCGATACAGGTGCGGTGAGGCGTCGGAAATCGGCTCTGTTTTTATTGGACTCAAGGACGGTGGAAGCGCACGACCAGTCGGGCGCTCTTGTGAGGGAGCACGCCGTTTGGCCGTAGGTGAACATTTGGTTGCACGGGAGTGCCACTTTTCGTTCGGATCGCCGTCTCGGAAATTGCTATCAGCCCACCGAGGGTGAGGTTTACCTGGATGATGGATGGTTAGTGCTCGAAATGTGTCATATAATATGTATTACCTCTTAATTCGCGTACTAGACTCTCAAGCTCAGCGATCCGATTTTTCAAGCGAGTATTTTCATCGAGGGAGGGGTCATCTCTGAACCAAGGATTAGAAGAGCCCCCTAATCATCCATAAAACCCTTACCTGAGAGCTGGATCGTCGATTTCATATACACATAAGCCAGTCTGTAAAAAAAAAACGTCATTCATAGGCCAAGAGCTGTAAATGGCACATTATATACCAAACCCAGCTGAATACATCGTTGACAGGGACGCTTGCGGTCGCACTTTGAGCATCGCCATTAGTACCTACGTCAATTCTCTAGGATAAAAGCTATGAGCGAACCTTTCTTTTAGATGTATGGCAATTGAGGCAGCTCTGGGTTGTCCGGTTTCTCCTCCGTTTCCTATTTTTGGCCAATATCGGGAGTAGAGGGGATGACGGTTAATAAATCGGCAAGTAAAATGATAAGAGCTGGGATACGGTGGGACTAACCTGTGGTCGGTGTCAATCGTGAACTCTAGATCCATTATTTCACCCTTAAGTTGCAGTGGTTGAAAAGATTCTGAGGCCATCATAGTAGGAGTGGAAAAGGAACAAGCACACAGAGATTGGTGTTGGTCCTTAAAGAGCTTCCGGCGTCATTAAGTAACGAACATGCCCTTTCAAAGAGCTCGTGCCGGCAACTGACAGATATAATATCCCAATCAGGAGAGGGCCAATCGAGTCGAAAATGGTAAACGAGCCTGGTCCACTTGGAGCATGGCTTCAGGATTCTTCCTTTTTTTTTTTAACCAGCCGAGGCTGTGTGACCAAAAACGTGGGTTAGCTGTCACACTTAGTATGGAAGTCGACCTGAGATCGTGCCTTGCGAGACCAAGGTTCCATGGCACATGTGGGCATTGCATATTTTTATGTGTATAGTTTTCTAATCCGGAAATCCGTGTCGAATCTCCCGTCCGGAACTATCCCTGCAGTTCTACATATGCCACAACGGTAAATAAGTCCGTGTTTACTTTTGATCTCAGGGTCACCCTGAGGATGAGAATTTGAGAACATACACACCAGTCCGAAATTCACAAAAGCTGTTCGAACTGCACTCTTCCCCAAAAGACATCGGAATGATCGGTCCATTTCGATATGGAATTTTGCATCCGGTAAATATTCAAGTGGATATTCAACTCTCCGTCGATCAAGAAGTAAATTCCTGCCTTTCACCATCTCGACAACAGCACAGGCATATGCCATAGATTTACCTACCACAAGAAACAAAGGGGGACTAGCACAGCTGTTGCCAAGAATGCCAATCTTGGTTTAGTTCGCTAAATCGAAACAGAAATAAACCTCTCCATAGCGATCGAGGCTGCGCTACATTTCCAATCATAACGTTAGTAGCACCCTAGATATAACTTAACAACACACGTCCGATACACTCCTCAATTTAATAGTTTTGTGACAAGTCACAACTGCTGTGATGGTGTAATGAGCAATATTATTTTATTAATATTATGTCAATTTGCGATCCTGATCATTGTATAAACAAGGACAATGAACTCCATCACGGATGCTTCGCACCACCCATGATAACCGTGTGAGGCGGCTAATGATCTCAAGAAGAACAATGGAAATCGGAATGATACGCGAGCTCAAGTCTGATTGGAAGAGAAATCCTCTGGCCTTTTCTACGTCTGTGGCGCGTCTTTCTCTCACAAGAATCAATGAGGGAAGGTATACCGGATAAGTGGCGTCACGAACGTAAACCGTAGGCCATGCGTTAAGTATTTTACCATGCTCGGCTATGGGTACGAAGTAGAAGAACTTAGAAGGCGCCCCTCGACATCCTGCCCGAATGCCTTGTGCAATCCTCCGCGGCAGACGGGTATTTGTTCTATATTGAGCGTAACTTTCCCACTTCCGATGCACTTGGGCACCCCAAAACAACTGCTCAGATAAGCTCTTCGATGGCACAGAAGCGATCACTTTAACAGGGGAGGGCGTGTGATTGGTAAAGCAGTCAGCATAATAATGACTGTCTATCTAGGGATCATATCGCACAAGGAAAAATGGGCCCAAAAGACCAAGACGAGATCTGGTAGAAACAGAAGATCATGAAATCCATAGTTCTGGGGTGTTCAAGTGCCACAATCGGCTGAGGCGTATGGACTTTGAGCTATCAAGGTATCATCAGTAGGCTTCACAACCTCCGGCCTGAAGTAATTCATGCATTCAGGATGGTCAAAAAGTTGTCCCTGGAGTCTCTTTGACATGTTGACGCGGAGTGTGTTATGAAGCTTGGTGGGACATCAGATACGCGGTTTGCATCAAAGCAACCTTGATTTGTTTATGGGAGATTGGCCACAAGTGGTGGCCTGGGAGATGATTTGAAGTGATGGATGAACGCACAACATCAATGCATGGTTAGTGATGGTTCACATCTATAGCTGTGAAATAGATAAAGAGGTTAGACTATGGCGCTATCATATGAAATGCAATCCTGACATTGACGCTAAGTTCTTCAGCCTTTCCGATTCCGATTTTCAACGTGTTTCAAGCAGTCGAAGCCTCAAACCGGTAATCCAGGGTTGTGTCCCAGTCTGGAAATTCAAGGTTTGTCCGCAACAAGATAGAGCACTTAATCGGACTGATTGACAGCGAAATGTTGATACCATCAATCTTAGCAGTTATCTCACCCGTAATCCGGAGAGCTGCATCTGTATATCTTTGCATAGCGAGATGCCCTGACAGGTTCGACATTGGTCCGACCTTCCGAAAACTGACCTCGGTGTAGTACTTGCGAAGGGTGAAGTCGTTACAGTGATCGACCGCGTGCGGGAAGACTTATATCGTTATAGCTGTCAACTGCCCATCACTTGTATGTGGGCCAAAGCCACACTGATTTTCGACAAGAAACATCAGATTTGGCGGTTTGTTGAAGGAACGGGGAGGTCACATGTCCTCCCCGGTATAGTTGCCGGTGTTTGCCGAAAGCCACTGAACACAACGACAAACATATGTCGTTGCGACATCCATCTTGTCATTGTCTGTTTTGCTCTTCTTTGACCTAAATACGCGCCGCAAAGAACGAATAGACACCGGTACATATCTATGATATCTTTTGTCAAACATTACTCAGAAATCCACGTGTTTTGCAGAGGCACTTAGTGGCATTACCTGAAATCCGAATGTCAGCGGAGAGATTTCGCCAAAACTTGCCATTTTATGTTGACGAGTGAACGGAAAATAATTTTTAGATCAACTTCTACCGACCATCATGAGTTCCATCGAAAAAAGACAAAACCCCGACCTGTCACACACGTCTCCGGCCGAAGATTCTGATGCATTGCTGTCGCCTGTAGCGGAAGCAGAACCGGAACCCATGCCGGGCGTAGATGGCGTACCTGTTCGATGTGAGCGATAGCACTGAAGAATGGCTGAATACTCTCATCTGCGTGGATTACTTCTCTGCCAGGGTACGATGTATGTGGCGTCCCTTCCATGTGACTTTGTGCAGTTGTTTATTTTGATTACTGACGTGGAAAAGGCGGACCGAACCGAACCGTATACACGCATTACACCGTTCCAGGAAAAGCACGACACAAGTGTTGAGTACGTTATCTGCTTCCGGTAACTGATCACAACGGAATGTCTACTTCAGATTCTTCTATAAGCCGATCACTTTGTCTGCTCTTGCTTGTGGCTTGATCGTTCTCGCGTACGTCGCAACGACACAAGATGTTTTGGAAGAGGGACGCGACAAGAGAAGAGTGTGAGCGTTAATTCACGACTCTCATTAACGCTCTTGGGGAAATATTAACGATCGCTCTAGGGGAATATATGCCGCAATCGCATCATTCCTGACCTTTTCCATGATACAGTTCAGAGATGGGCCATATATTCGGCCCCATCCTGCATTTTGGAGAATAGTCCTTGGTGTCAACTTATTGTATGAGCTTGGGCTAGTTTTCCTCCTGTTTCAGGACCTCGGTACTGCCCGCGTCATGATGACTTATATTGACCCGAACTTGGGTGTACCCCTAGCAGAAAAGAGCTACGGGGAAGACTGCGCGCTGACAGCGCCAAATATCTGGGTCTGGTCAAAAAAAAATTTACATTCAATGTGTTCTAAATTCACGACATACAGAATGCTCTAGATATATTTTGCCTCGCTCACACTCTAGGTTGGTTTGGAAAAGCTATGATCCTACGAGACTACTGGTTTTGCTGGGTACGAAACTGACATACTATGGTGGTTGTTGAAACCTCAGCGCACAGCTTGTGCTCTAGATTCTAAGCGTCGCTTTTGAGCTGGCTGAATATAGTTTACAGCATCAGCTGGCGAATTTTGCCGAGGTATGCCGTTATGTAGAGAAATTGACGATCGTCTACTAACAGCTTGACTCAGTGTTGGTGGGATCATGTATGTTGCCACAAATCCGATCTTTGCAACCACTTCATCATTTCTAACACAGTGGATTCTGGACGTCCTTGTATGTAACTGGATCGGGACTTATCTTGGTGTGCATCACAAATTTGTTTTGTGAGCTTCTAGCTCATCCTGCTCTCAGGAATGAAAACATGCCAATACTTAGAAGTCAAAGTAATGTCACCTTCATCTTTACATATATGGAATCTGAAACGTTCCTTCCTATAGCCCTATGAATGGCGCGGTTTTAGGCAGACTCGCGGATTACGTTCAAAGGCAAAGCGCGTTCTTAGCCAGTTCTCCCCACACGACTTTACGGCCTTCAAATGGGGGACAGCCACGTCATTCACTCACTATACTGTCGTTGTTCTTCTTTTAGCCGTATTTTTGGCGGCAGAGTTGAATCCTTTCTATCTAAAAGTAGGAGTGCCCTTCGAATCTAGTTTGGTGGAGTATCGCTGACATGACGACAGTACCTGTTGTGGATGGAACCCGATCACCCCATCATTATTTCGCGCCTTGCAGGCGTGTTTTTGTGCGCGTTACCCGCTGTGAGAGAACTATTTCAGTATGTAAATGATCCTAGGTAGACGTTCTTTTAGGTTCCGCCAAGGTCGGGTGGCTAATTCTTTTTTTTGGCGCAGACGGGCTGTCAGAATGGGTCAGCATGTGTGGCTGCTTCTTGCAACCATCTTAACAGAACTGCTTGTAATCATGAAATGGAGTAAGGGACAATTTCATGAGCCTTTTCCAAAGCATGTGAGAGTGGGCTGGCTGATAGGCGCCACTCTCCTCGTTCTGTATCCAACCGTACAAGTAAGTCGTTCTGATTAAATTCATTTCATAACTAATAATTTCCGCTGCATATGAAGTTTGGAATCCCTAGTGCACGAAAGTATATTCGCAGACATCAAAGAAAGGGAAGGCCCAAAAACTCATGAGATACTCCACATCATAGATCCATTGTAGTTCTAGCCGTAATCAAAACGTTTCGTTCTTCATTTCCTGTAAATCAACGAACGTTCCATCATAGAATTCTTTGTTCTCATGATGGCCACGGGCGCTGTCACCATTACACATGTGCATTTGGAATCTTGGTATAGCGGATATTCCGCCGTCACCACACTTCGGTCTCGCATCTTCAGCCACAAACCCATAAAGCGTTTGACTGATCTTCCGGAAAACTTTTTCTCATGCCAGGCGTAAACATCGAGATGTGTCAGAATTAATCACTGGGCGTATGCCGTATGATGAGCTTCTGATTTATCACTTTCTCATTTACTTTGAGGACCGTAGGACGGTTAACGGTTAACTCAAAGACCATTGATCGACGATTGGTCTGGCGCTGACTCATCAGTCTTACTACCCCCAAGCAACACCATACTAAATTGGTCAGCTGCACAGCCACTCTATACACTTGTTCGCCGACCTCCATCGCTTCATTCTTCAGCTGCCCAAAATGCCACGAGCAGAAGGTATGGCATCACTCATTCCAATCATTCTTCTTTAACAAGATATCTTATAGTTGGAACTCCGAAATATCTCGCAAATAAAATGAAATCCAAGGGCCTGCAGCGCCTGAGGTGGTATTGCCAAGTCTGCGAAAAACAATGCAGAGATGAGAACGGTTTCAAGTGCCACGCCGCATCGGAGTCTCATTTACGTCAAATGCTTGTCGTCGGAGAGAATGCTGGACGACACATCTCGGATTTCTCCACCAGATTCCAATCTGAATTTGTTTCGCTTCTCTCGCGAAGGTTTGTCTACCTATGTGATCAGTTACGTTAATACCCTGATAGTGTGACATAGGTTTGGCACCAAGCGTGTACGGGCCAATCAGGTCTATCAGGAATATATCTCGGAAAAGACTCATCTCCACATGAATGCAACTCGTTGGGTTACCTTAACCGAGTTTGTCAAGCACTTGGGACGGACAGGCGTTGCTCGGGTGGACGAAACCGAGAAAGGATGGTTCATTGCGTGGATAGACAACAGTCCTAAAGCTTTGGCTAAAGCAGTAGGTTTCCGGGCTTTCATTTACCACCGATTGTTCGAGTGATCGCTTTTCACAGGAAGCTTCATTGAAAAAGGATCGGGCTGTCATGTCAGATGAGCAGCGAGAACGTATGCTTATTACAGAGCAGATAGAGCGAGCAGCAGCCGAGGTTGAGTCGTCAGACACCAAGGACTCGCCTCCCGCAGACGAAGGTCTGAAGCGTGATGAAGCTGCTGAGAAAGTAGTTTTATCCTTATCTGTAAAACCCGCGGCTACCGCCGCCTCGTCTTCCTCCGCAACACCATTGAGTTTCAAGAATCCTTTGAAAGCAAACGGCGTAAAGGATAATCCCTTGAAGAAATCGAACGTTTTCAAATTGGCAGCTTCCTCGGGTGGTAACAATCCGGAGACGAATGAGAAAAAACGCGCTATGCCTATGTCTGCGGCGGAGCGTCTGATTCTCGAGGAGCAGGAGCGGAAACGTAGACGGATGGATCGGGAGAGTGTTTAAGCCAAGTGCTGTGAACAACTGCTGTAAGGTTGACTTAATTGTACGATTCGTGGACACTGTATTATAGTTGATTATCCTTTGCAATTCTAATGCTGCACACCTCTGTCAGAAACAAGCTCCCGCCTTCAAATAACTATCACCCTTGATCCTAGCCTTTTTACATTTATCCCCGTTCGCACGGCCTTTTGGTTAGGCTTTAGGATATGATTATCCCATCGACGAATCGTTACAGGGGTTCAGGAACACATGGTTGCTTAACACCTCCATACTCGGGTGGGACGGCTTTCCCTAGCATATGGCGGGGTAGCTGATTATCAAGTTGCTAAGTATCTTGTGTTCTTCGAAAAAACCGACTCGCGACGAACGGAATATACCTGCTTCCGGTGTAACTTTCAGGGTCGCGCTAGTGAGCGGCCACATATGTTGTCCGAAGATGGTCTCTACCAAACGGGATTTTCAGCTTTGCCCACAAATTGCAATGACCATCGCGGGACAATCGCTGTACGAGGATCGCATGTGGTCCTCAGGAACATGATCTTATGGCTGATGCGAGGTGACGGACAGAATTCTTCCGACCCAATAATACGGGGCTGCCGAGCGACGGGTGTCCCCGTTCACAACCCAATGCGGCGATGCCAGTTTTCATGCATTGTTGGGTTTTTGGATGTGTACTCTAAAATGAGATTCACTGAGAGTCCTCGCACAAATGATTTTCCATGATGTGCCCGCTTTTAGGTAAAATAGATGACACCAACATGATTCGCATGCGAATAACTCGTCAGCTAGCTGCAGCTGAGCGGTTGGTTCAAATCATGTTGATATGTGATGACGACCAGCACCCAGAGCTGGATATTAGCCATGATCGGTCAACATTTTTACTACGCCAAGCAAGTTGCTCTCGCGAGCTGACTCAACGTCTAGCCCACTTTGTGTGAGGATTCTTGTTGGCCGTTGGCTTGCAAATACAAGTACCGAGGCGAGCTATCGTACTTTTGCCATTGGAAGGTTGTTGAACAAATCTTCTCAGCCAAAGTCGCACGGTTGAATATTCGAAGAAAGTTCCTCGTTCAATGTCAAACATAATCATAATCACATCAGCCGAGTCCCAATGGGTACGAGTTCGGCGGCTTCAACAGGCCGCACAAGGTTTGACTAGAACCTTTCAACATGGTTGGTGTATTTACCCCTTCACTGTGGTTGTATGTTGAAATGCCTGTCTTTTAGTTTCGTAGCGACTCGTCCTTCTCTTATGAACAATCCTTGCGCGGACGCGTCAGATCGCGCTCAAAAAGGATAGCATTGATCCTATTCTTGACTCTCGTTGTTGTAATCGTGGTCGTGGTGACAGTGCCTGTAGTCCTATCCAAAAATCACAACCCGAAACCACAGCCT
Organism: Calocybe cyanea; assembly: GCA_018851305.1. Taxonomy (NCBI): domain Eukaryota; kingdom Fungi; phylum Basidiomycota; class Agaricomycetes; order Agaricales; family Lyophyllaceae; genus Calocybe; species Calocybe cyanea. Next base: position 28,032 of record JABCKL010008407.1, read on the forward strand.
TCATCGGCGGGTTCGACATCACCCGTGCCGGATCCTCCTTTAGTTGACAACGTCACATCCGGTAGGACGGGCAGTCAAATCACGATGGAAGACGGCACGAATTTCATATATATCAATAATTTCGATGGTGATTGGGCCTACGATCCAAATCAGCCTTTCGCGTTTAGTGGGAAGGCGCAGAGCTGGAGCAAGCGGATTGGAACAGAGGAATGGGTCTGGGGCACAGACATCGCGAGAGGTGTCAATCTCGGGTAATTGCATGATTGATGTTCTGTTCTGTCTGCTCACCCTTACCTATCATATGCTCCCTAGTGGCTGGCTGGGTAAACGTCCCCCCCTCCGCATGTCTCGCTAAAAGTAACTGATCGGTTCGTTCGCATAGTGACCGAGCCATTCATATGCCCTGCGTTGTACGAAAAATATGTCAATTCCAGTAGCGTCCGCGTCACCGACGAGTGGTCACTATCGATAGCGATGGGGGAGAACTTGTCCACAGAAATGGAGAACCATTATGCCACATTTATCGTAAGCCCAGGAAAACTGAACTTTTGGTCTCACCGTAAACACTTGGGAATCAATAGACTGAGAGGGACTTTGCCGATATAGCCGGTATTATCATCATGCTTCTGACCGCTAAACGTAGAATCTAGAACTCACGCTTAACTCTTACAGCTGCAGGTTTGAATTGGGTCCGTATCCCGATTGGATTCTGGGCTATCGAAACTATCAATGACGAGCCTTTTTTGGTCGGCACATCGTGGAAGTACTTCTTGAAAGCGTGAGCCAAGTGTCCATTCCTATCTGCTGGTCAGCTTGACACGTTACAATAGTATACAGTGGGGCCGCAAATATGGTATCCGGATATACCTGGACTTTCATTCCCTTCCTGGAAGTCAAAATGGCTGGGTCAGGGCTCTCTTCGTTGCTCAAATCCTATTCTGATGCATTATTAGAATCATTCCGGAAAAGGTTTTCTTCTGATTTGTGTCTGGTGTTCTTTCTATGCTCAGATTGCGCATGGCTTGTGTTTTCAGGTGGCTCTGTCAACTTGTGAGTCTACTTTTCCCTAACGAGTTACACTTGTCACTCCAAATGCTCTCTTTTATTTCCCCGATGCGCTTCTAATCTTATCAGCATGCATGGAGTCATGGGTATTGCGAATGCCCAGCGTACTCTCACGTACCTCCGAATAATTGTAGAGTTCGTGAGCCAAGAACAATATCGAGATGTAGTACCCGTGTGAGTTAACTTAACCTCACTCAGAGCCAGGAATGTCGGTTCAACTGATGACCTTTCATAGGGTGGGTATTGTGAATGAAATTTTATGGGGCGTTGTAGGCCCAATCCCGACACAGAGTTTTTACTATGCAGCTTATGGGGCCATCAGGAAATCTACGTAAATCATTTAGTTCAAGAACGGTTATAGCAATCATGACCCTTTCACAGGGGTACAGGAGCGGGGGCAGGTCCATATATCGCTATTCACGAGGGTTTCCAAGGGGTAAGTACAGGATTATTTTTAGTCCAGCATAGTCTGATACCTTGAGAGCCCGGCATATGGGAAGGGTCCGTGAAGTCTCATAACTTGGATCAGTTTGTGCATGACTCTGAACTTGAATATTTAGCTTTCTCGCGGGGGCCGATCGACTAGTATTGGATCAGCACCCAGTAGGTGTCACGCGTCAGGAAGAATGTTAAATTCATCACACCCTGGCTCTAGTATTTGGCATTTACAAATGACCAAAGCCCGTAGGTCACACACCACATCTCACAACTGACTTCTGACCAGGTCATCTGTAGAGTGGATGTTATGGCAATCAAACCTTGGTATGTATTCCTGTCAGATGCTTTGATTGACATCTAATTGCCGTTATGCGTTCTGAGTGCCTGGGCCATTCCTACCAATCAATCGCAGAAGACGTTCGGTGTGACACTTGGCGGTGAATTCTCGACTGCTCTCAACGATTGTGGCCTGTGGTTCGTATGGCTTCTTAAACCCGAATTACCGGAAGTAACCGGTTCTTACCTCTCCTTTTCCTAGGTTGAATGGAATTGGGAACGATGAACGCCCCGGATGCCAAGAATGGGATGACTGGAATGTGAGTACCGAAGCTCGATCTCCGTAAGCCAACGATGTTCACGGACATGTTTGTATTCTCTATTCTGATGTACGCTAGTCATACAATGCGACATTCATTGCCTCATTGAAGCAAGTCACACTTGCAACAATGGATGCTTTACAGAATTTCTTCTTTTGGACCTGGAAGATCGGAAATTCTACGGTTCTTGGAACATCCTCTAACCCACTCTGGCATTACCAATTAGGATTGCAAAAAGGGTGGATTCCAGAAGGCATGTCTCGCAATAGATCAACGTTACAGGAACCTTGATAGGGGTAATTGCAGATCCAAGAGAAGCTGTTGGACATTGTTCAACAGTCTTACAATCGTCTCAGATATTCGATGGCACATTTCCGCAGAGCGCCACTGGAATGGTGAGCTCTAACTTAAAGACCGACCTTTTCCTGTACATGAACAGTATTGCTTGAAGGCTAGTACAGGAAGTATTGATCCCTCGCAAATCTCGCTGCACACATTTCCTCCCGCAACAATTGGTCCATCTTTTTCAGGCACACAGCTGGCTCTACTGCCGACTTACACCCCTACTGGTACTATTAAAACACTCTTCGCGCCGACCTTCACCTCTGCACCTTCGGCCGACGTTGGTAAAGGATGGACGAATGATGGTGATACTGGAATGGCGTATGTGTAAGGAAAATGCACTGATTTGCAAGAACAGCGTTATTGATTTATAGTGCATGCAGTCCTGTCAATGGCTGTATATATCCTGAGTAAGTTTCCTATTCTACCACCAACAAGCGTCTACCTATGAGTTCTCCTAGTCCGTGGAATGCAGTCGATGCCGCACTCCCCACGGCACCATGTATTAGCTCTTAGGAGTTGCTGCGGTCGACAAGCAACGTACCCTATGTTCTCGGATATTCAAGATCTTATAATAATATTCTCTCGCAGCGCTCCCGGTCTACTGTAAATAGACCTTTGGTGTTACCAGTTCTCAGTCATTGAGTTGGATTCATTTTCTGCCAACACTCTCACAGATACCATATATACCTCTGACCATGCAGCACACGGTGAACAGATGACCAAGACCGAATCTTTATGGAGTTAGTCGCTCTTCACATGACCAAGGAATGTGGAATAAACTTAACATCCGCTTTCTCGCAATGCTCAACCCTATATCGCCCGCTTCTAATCTGGACGCACGTATGTCTTGCCGCTTGCGCTCTTGCACGTGAACTTCTCCCCTCTTCTGATGACAAAGGCAACCTATTAAGCGCTACTTTTAACACGGCCCGTAGCCGGCTACCAGCCGAAATTTGCACCTTTGGAGCCTACTTCTCATGGCCTGAGTATATATGACGATAAGACGTCTGCTTTGAGCGTCATTCAACCATGGCTGAACCACAAGTGCATTCGTCCACTACAGGCGAAAAGGAAAAGGAGAGTATCTCTGTTGAGGAAAACAAGCCCCCCAGTCAACTAAGTCTTCTCGGACTTCCTGAGCCAGGGACTCCTGAGAGGATGCACGCAGAGCGAAGGCTTCTACGCAAGCTGGACTTCAGACTGTTGCCGACCATTGTTGTCATATATATCATGAACTACATCGACGTGTGTATCGGTTCGGACACGTAACAGCTACCTGATCACCTTATCTCTTGTTTGTAGCGTACTGGCGTGACGACGGCAAGATTGAAGGGTATGCAAGAAGATTTGCATATAGCAGGTACTATCCACCAACCTATCGAAGAGATCCGATTGTACTTCTGCTAGTATTTCTCCAGACATTCAATATGCTACGGTCATTGCGATACTTTATGTCTCGTATTGTCCAGCACAGATACCTTCAAACATGGCAAGTCATTGGAAAGATGAAACGGGGGTGTTGCTAACAGTTGTATAGGCGCTCAATTACGTTACACGGTGCGTCATAGACACCAATCAACTTTTTTGTTTAAAAACCTTAATTTGTTGAGCTAGCCCCTCTTTTTATATCGGTGGTTGTGTTGTTCTCTGGGGCTTGACAAGCGCTCTTACAGGGGTTGGTCTTCATTCTGTCTAGGGATCATCTCATAAGCCCGATGGTTGCTTATATAGGTGACCCAAAACTTCGGTGGAATCCTTGCATGCCGCGTATTTATAGGTCTACCAGAGGCAGCTTTCTATCCCGGAGCTATCTATTTACTTTCTCGTTGGTACACTAAAAAGGTCTGTTCTTCTTCACAGTCCAAACCTTGGTCATCATCATTATGTTATATAGGAATTAGCCTTCCGCTCAGCCATTCTATATGCCGGTTTACTTCTATCAAATGCCTTTGGTGCTGTAAGAGGAAGCGCTTGTTATATATTCGCTGTTGTAAACGTTCATTTCAGCTGATGGCCGCTGGGATCTTGGCAAATATGGAGGGTAAACGTGGCATTCGAGCATGGAGGTGGTAAGTGAAAACACATTCCACGGTCTCTTTTACTCTAAATCTGCTTTCAAAGGCTGTTTTTCATTGAGGTACACTCACGTCTCAACAATTGATTATACGATACAATTTATTATTTTTCTAGGGGGCGATTACAATCCTCGTCGGATTCGTAAGCATGTTCGTATTGTGATAGCGTACACCCAGCTTGCCTTTCTGACATTTGTGTGGCCAGGTGGTCTTTGCCAGACTATGTATGTCTATCTCCTAGGGGAAAATTGTAATATGTCATCGAGTGTTGCCTTTCAGCCATATAATACGCGTTGGTTATCACCCGAGGAGCGTCGCCTTGCTCAAGCCCGACTTTCGGAGGATGCTGGTGAGGCGGATCAAGACAATGCCGAGGATTCGTGGGTTTTGCCTTGACATTGTGCTCACGAATGAAGTCTAAAGGAACTTGTTAGTCCATTGAAGGGCCTTAAAATGGCGATCAAGGATCCCATTGTCTCTCTTTTTGCTATCATGACTGTTTCGCAGCTCCTTGGCCTAAGCTTTGTAAACTTTTTCCCGACGTGAGTACGGCTCCGATCCACTTCGACATACTTTATGACCTGCAGCTAGATTGACCCAGACGCTCGGATTTTCCACCACTGTCAGTCTATTATTAGCTGCGTAAGTTCCTCATGTTTTGTACGCTAGTAATCGACTTACTATGCTGTTCTTCAGCCCCCCCTGGATCTATGCAACAATTGTTTGCTGCCTCAATGCTTGGCACGCAGACAAAACCGGCGAACGGTTTTTCCACATAGCGGGTTGGTGGTGGGGGGTAATACTCGGGTTTATAATTGGACTCTCGACTATGAAGATCCCCGGTAGATACGTTTCCATGTTCCTTATGGCCAGTGGCTACGCCGGTGAGCTGACCAACGATCGCTTTAAGTAAAATCGCTCATCTAGATATATTTCAGGTTTTTCTATGACCCTCGTATGGGTATCGAATGCAGTTCCCCGTCCTCCCGCGTAAGTAGCCGTGCTTCACTTTTAACCGAGTATCCTCAGACCCTGTATAGAAAACGTGCTGCCGCTATTGGTATCGTGAATGGTGTTGGAAATTTAGGAAACCTGTAGGAGTTTGTCTTACTATTCCTATTACCCTCTCAATTATCTGCACAGCATCGGTTCATATACTTGGAAGGCAGCTTGGGGGCCTGACTATCACCAATCTATGGGTATATCTCTTGCTGCCCTTTGTTTTAGTTCATTCCTCGCAGCTAGTACGTATCGTCCTCAGGCATAGCTACCGAGACTAACATTCTCGAAGTCATAAGGCAGATACTCGTTAAGAGAAATAAACGTTTGGACGAGGACGAGAATGTCGCTCTAAATGGCGCAGATAGGACAAGAGTAGAAGAAGCAGCCCGTTTGGAGGGCCTGACATTCGAGCAAGCGATGCAAAGGAGAAAGGGCTATCGCTACTTGTACTAGTAGATCCTGAAAGTGTGTTTCATGTTGTATTGCTCTGACGCTCTCAGCCATTATGCTTGATATAATCGTGCTTCCGTAGCAAATGTTCTTAATCCTAGATCCCTCGGTCGCCGCGAAGATTCTGCAAAGACTTTCTGGTATGCATTACGCGTCGGGATAACCTCCCAATGAGGTTGTTTCTCCTTGGGAGAAACCCATATGAAACATCTATCTTCAATGTGCGCTGGCATGTTGAGATCGAGTTTGGAACGTCGACTGCGCGTTCAACTTGACTGAAGGCCTCACCGTCTCAAGTTGTTATGTCAGAGACGCGATTCGTCGAGTTCACTAATGTTTTAGCCGTAGGTGGCAGCCTGTAAGTCGCTGAACGAGTTCTTTACATCATGGTAGTGTCTGGTATTTGCCCGTCTTTCAGCCACCCGCACACTTTGCTTTGAGCGATGCGGAATCTTTCAATAATGCAATCGAGCAGTGACATATATCATGCTTTCCAGTTCGATTTCGGACTATATCATGCGGCGTAGTGTAATGGGCAGGCTGCGATGAAATGCGAATTATTGCTGAATCAGGAAGTCTGATAGTCTCTATGCGCTGAGCCATTTGTTTCCCTGCGTGTGTCAATACAGTTCCATAACGCCCATTCGAAGAGATTAATTGAATCTAATAGCTGTTCATTAATTTAATATACGAAGGCATATCATTCGTCTATCAGCCGTCTCACGCTGTAGTCTCCGTTAAGATTGGTCGCATGGGTATGCAAGTCCATCTGGAACTATATCCATGTTGAATACATGCTTTGAACTGGTATTGCTTTATAGCAGGGGAGCGCTATGGTCAAACACCACCTCGGGAAAGTCTGCTTAACGAATCATCGGGGGCGCTATATCACTCCAGCACAACTGTGCGTTCATCTCGTCAATTTAATCGTGAAGGACCTGTGTGATGATCGCAGCCGACATCCTATACTTTTTTCATGTCATTTGATGACCCGCGGACAGTTTGAAACAGTGGCGTAAAACTTTCGGACGTAAATATAATATAGTCCCTTTTCCTTTCCAACCAACATATTTTTGCCCCAAAGTATATCTTGAAGAAATGCAGGCGCAGAAGATAAGTAATCGAAGTATATCCCATCATCATGATGTTTGCTACAATGGGAATAGTCGAGATCTTGCAACCGTCTTTGGGGATTGGATTTTCCCAGTCTTTATTAAGTCTAGAGATATGATATAGCTATCCTAGAAACGTGCGTCTGGGCCCGAATACTGTCCCCCCATGGTAGTATTTCGAGCAGCAATAGTCTAGGTTTGGCAAGTTCCGTGTATCTGATTCCCAGGCTGTCATATACACAATGTCCTGAAGATCCCAGAGTTGTTAAACAGATGTTCATTCGGAGACGAGATTTCTGCGTTCGAAGGCCTGGATTGGACAAAGGGGGGGAAGCACCTGTTCATCGAGCTTCTGGCGGGGATCACAGTCGATCAGACTATGGAGAAGCGGAAAGGATCTCGGTATCTCTATCGATTTTCTCGCAACAGGTGTGTGTGTGAATTGAGTTGCCAAATGATGGTACGTCTGCCATTGGATTGTCGCTCAGACGAAGTGACATCCAAAATTCTCCAGAATCTCCAGCTATTCCTCTATTCGTAAATCCCATGCTTTCGTATAATCTGCTTGCCTCTAAATTGTGATCATGAACCTCTAGCAGTAATAGTTTTCTTGTCTCGTTCCTCTTGGTTTGGACGAATTCTTTGACGGCTGCAATCAAGAGCCTCCCGATTCCTTGGCGTCTATGGTCCGGATTTACCCACATGCCTACTAGCATATATACTACTTCGTCTTGGACGACCAAGTGTTGGTACCCTCCGAAACCCGCATCTCGTAACGTTATTGGATGTAGAACTGTTGCGGTTCCGATCCAGTCATCTCCTTCAGTTGGTCCATTGAGCTGTTCCGCGGTACGAGCAACGAATGTAGTTTTATCTGAGCTGTCGAGACGCGCTCGCCACTCGCCCCTCGTAAATCTTGACTCTCGCTCGTAGCTAGATCCGAACGCCTGCGGATCTGTCTGGAGTCCCTGAAGTCGAATCGTAGCATAACGCGTGATGTGTTCTTCGGAAGGCGGGTATGGAATCGCGAAAACGTTGTATTCTACCATGATAGAGCTCGGACACTCGGATATATGAGCTATAAAATAGATTTGCATGAGATTCTAGCTGAATTCAATAGGAAATTTGATACAAAGAGTCATCTCGAGTCAGGCTAGTCCTCCGCGTTGTTCGGCCATTCCAGTGTGACTCGGCTTTGTGGTTGAAATCGAGCTAGCAATATGGACGTCCTGGGTACGCGAGTCGCAAACCAATTGCACGCATCAGAACCTCACGGTTCGGCCTGAACGAGACCAGAAGGGGATATTGCAGAGGGTGCACATGGTCCGCAGGTCAATCCTGAACATATATGCCGAGGGCTCGGGAACCAAGACTTCTCTCGCGTCTGTTCACGTGCACAGTCCATCGAAGTCCCATATGTGACACGCATGCAAAGAAGCGCCAGCCTCCTGCGCAAGTCAATTTAACCAACTATTCGCTAAGCAGGACTTGATGAAGATGTCCAATGTCTTCTTTTCGGGGATCAGACCAGCCTTAGGACGTATGGTACGGTAAAGTCCTGTTGTCCAGAGCCCTTGCAGGGTTCCATACTGAATGTCAGCCGGCACATGGTGCACTTGGTAGTATTTAAAGCAAGATCGTCGCAAGTAAAAGTGGCTTCAGAGATTCATGGTACTGATACGGTCAACCGGTAACTTAATTAGTTACCGCCAATTCCATGGTGCTGTTGGGAGCCGAAGTTTTCTCGAAGGGCAGACCCCTGTGAAGCGAGCTGGTACAAGATGCAAAGCTAGCGCAAATCTGAACATCTGTTTTCGTCCATTCATTTTTGGAGAATATCGTAAATACCAAAATTGTGGCCCCAAAAGTTTTGCGAAGTGACTTGTTGTGAGAACGTCTAAGATTAGTGTGATGGACTGATGAAAAGATTGTCTGGATTCGTGAACCGAGAGGATGGTCAAAGTCATGAGAGAGCTCGAAATAATCCAAATAATATATTTCAAGTTTTGCGTGGGAAAATATCCTTTGTTTGCTAGGCTAACGCCGAGACTCTACTCATCTCCCGTTTTTTTTTTCATGAACAAGCCAAAGCCGAAAGTAGTTCAGAATCAACATACCGGAGTCTACAAGAATGACGCAATAAAAGTGGGTGATTAGGCGTGCAAAACAAATACTAAACCCGCATTTTATCTCAAAAGGATGTTGCTGAGGCGCTCGGCGTAGCCATCCCGGATCCTGTAGCCTCAGCTCTCGCGAGCGATGTAGAATATCGGATACACCAAGTAATTGAAGTAAGCCTCTCAAAGAATAGTCTCATAGGATGACTTTGATGCAGATTAGGAAGCTGCACGGTTCATGCGACATGGCCGACGCACCACACTGACCACATCAGACATCGACCAAGCATTTCGCGTGCTGAACATCGAACCTCTTTACGGCCATTTATCTTCGAACCCACCAAATTTTAGAAGAGCCCTACCATTTCCTCACATGCCTGCTGCAACCCCGGTCTATTTCGTGGAAGACGAAGAGATTGACTTTGATCGTGTTCTGCGGGAAGAAAAGATCACCATTCCGAAAGGCGTGAGCTGGACAGCACATTGGCTGGCTGTGGAAGGAGTTCAGCCTCTTATTCCGGAGAACCCACCGGCCATCCCGCGAGAAACTGATGCCGATGCGACAACCAAACCAGATGCTCTAGTCAATGGAAACGGAACGACATCTGCGCAGAATACCACGATGAAACGTCAACAGCAGCAGCAACAGCAGCAGCAACAGCTTGTAAAACAAGTTCTATCTCGGGAATTGCAGCTTTACTACTCGCGTCTCACTACTTCGCTTTTGCCTCCTTCTAACGACCTTGCGAAACGTACGGCTGCTTTGGCAAGCCTCAGGAACGATGCTGGATTGCAAGCCCTCTTACCTTACATCATAAGGTGGGTAGGGGAGGGCGTTGTAGGCTCACTAAAGGAAGGTGTACAAAGTGAAAACGACGGGAAAATCTTAGATGTGATGTTAAATGTCATCAGTGCTCTGCTCGAGAACAACACGTTGTTCGTAGAACCCTATGTGAGTCTCCCGTACTAAACTTACTGAGCGCACTCAATGAAAAACGTCCGAAGCTTCACCAAATTCTACCACCCATCTTATCGACCCTGCTGCATTCCACACTTCCCCCTTCACACGCTACGCACTTGCGCACAATGGCATCCCAAACACTTTCCCATGTTTTGACTCAACATTCAACGACCTATCCGTCACTCTCGCCTCGCATTATGAAAACTCTTTTACTCGCACTCATTTCTCCTGGGAAGAGTAAAGGTACAAGGGAAGGTGCGATCCGTGGACTGCTGGGTGTTGGAAAAGAGGCTGTACGTAAAGGACTTGTCGAGGGCGGAGGTGCCAAAGTAGTCGAAAGTGAATGCAAGAATGGTGACTCCAACGCCTTGATGAATTCGGTTCTGGTTTGTTGAACAACTTAACTCCCCCCCATTTACTTGTGAACTCATGCTCTCTTCATTCCCTTAGGACGCTTTGCGAGTGCTTCTACCATCATCAGATATGGTGTATGCACTAGACACTGCAAATGCTGCTGATGCCGCAGTGGCCGCACAGCTGAAAGAAGTTCTAGGTGATTTATTTGCAGAAAAGGTGGCCCAAGATGCTGCTTGGGCAAGAGAAATTCTGGGAATGTCTAATAATGAGTCGATTTGAAACTAAAAAGTATCGTATTACACACCTTGTACACTTGTATTGTTGTATTCCTGTAGTGACGTGATCAGATGTATTACTTGGCTGTATGTCGCAGTACGCGAATGAGTACATCAATCCGTTTTCTTGGCTCCATTGCCATCCTTACGATGGCACACCTGCTGGGGTCACCGACTATGTCTTCGAACGTTAAATTAGGGCGCTAGACTGACAGTGGTCTTCAGTTGGAGACATGTCTCAGTCATCAGCTTTCCCTTTCTCAAGCCAAAAGAACATCTCTGATCCACGTTCACTAGCATACACTTGACGGATTCGAATCACGGGTTGTCCAGGGTGATTAGCATTGTACTCTTGGCAGCTTGGTTGCCGACATGTCCGCTGACAGAAAGGAACGAGACTGAGATAACAGCCAGGCTGTGCCAAGTATGTTAGACGTCGATGGATTGGTGATGCATACAGAATGCCGTAACAAGAGACGGGATGGAAGGGGAAACGAGAACGACGTTGGTTGATGACACCGGAAATTGGCAAGAGATATATATTTGTTTGAAGAGGACGCTCGATCTTCAGACTCAACGGAGCTGATGCTATCAATGACCCGCCTCGTGTGGAAGTTTCGATATCGTGTGGATCTTCGCAAATCACAATTGTCAACGCGACGTAGTACGCTCTGTATCTCTCCTCCGCAGCCTTGCGCGTGATAAAGGATGCCTTAGGATGGCTCAAAGCAATTTATGGAGATAAGCCTTCTGGTAGTCGACTAATCCGTCTAATCGTGATGACCTTGCTCGCCACTTCGCCCTGGATGGGAACTCCGAGCCGGACATTTTGCTTCTTGGGAGCCTTAACTTTGGTCTTGAAGATTTCGTTGGGAACCGATAACGCCTAGGCGCGAACGGAGAGTCCGTAGTCAATAAACTGAGAGTACCTGCAAGGTCTTTTACGATATCATTGGTCTGTTTGTATAACAAGTCCAAAAATTGCAATCCGCAAACCAGATATGCCTTTCCTTGAGGCACGATTAGCGGTGAATATAGGTTCTCCTGGGCCTTGCTGTCCGGTTCAAGGTCGCTCCCGTTTTGGAGGTCCCTGGGGACATTTTCAGAATACCACCGGTTGGCTGACGGAGTTGAAAAAATTAAACGGTAGCCGCACGAGAGGCTGGTGAATTGAGGCACAGTTTAGCAGACGCAATGAGAACATGTCGAAATTCAGTGAAAGCGAACCGACGCGAGTGGATGGGTGCTTTTAATGCGCAGTGTTAGCAACAAGCATCGATCTGACTTCGCTCAACCTCACGGCAGAAAAATCCTCGCGGTCGCGGAATTGTCTTAAGAGTTCATCAAAGAACTTGCCTGCACCGCTCATATGTAGAATTACTGCGATACCAGCGTGAATTTGAAGAAACTGAGGATTGGGTAAAGGGACCTCCCGGAGTCGCTTGCGAGAGGGTTTCGGCTGGTTGACTTCAAAATCTCCACTGTGATCAGCGAATGTTATGGACATAGTTTATCGCTTCCAGTCATTTATGACTCTGATGCCGTACCTTTGATCGTAGATTTTCACCTGGTACTTGTTCGGCGTCTAATGAGAGCTGTAAGCGCTGATCTTCCGTGAGGACGACGATGCTTACTGGAGGGTCAAATTCTTGTAGACACCATACAAAGGTGTTGAATTCAGCATGAGGCCGTTAGATGGATCGTCAAGGTCCTTTTCAAACCAGTCGATTTCTTCATCTGACAGTTGGGCAAATTGCGAAGGATGTCATATGTGACCGTAGCGGACTCGTACTAGCGAAAAATCGTATGGATAATGAGCATACATTGAATGTATGATCGACATGTCAGAAAAGCCGACCGCGTCTTTGTCATTCTCGGAATCATAGACCACAATGGGGCAGCGAATGATATGAGATGCCTGAAGTTGGAATGTCTGTTTAGAGGAATCTGGGTCCTTTGAGACAATGGGATGACCCCAGTCCGGTACTTGGCTTACGACCGTCACGGCGGAGTAACTGACGCGCCAGGAAACTGAGCCCGGGCGCATACAAAAGTAAGAAAGTACGAAACCTCTTTCCTAAAACTAGAGCGTCGGTTATTGGAGGTGACTCCGTTATTAAGTCTCGCAACGGGTTCATCAATAGCAGGAGTCAAAACCAGTGAAGGAGTCTTATCCGGCTGCAGCGAGTGAGAGGCCTGCAGAACAACTTCAGTCGTAACTATCAGCACATGAAGAACTCGTCACTAGACAATACTGACCGATAAATAAAAAGTGAGAAAGCCATGTTTTGAGCAAGGTCATAAAGGGTCTTGTAACCTTCAGCATGGCCTGGATGTTCATCATGAACCTCAAAGCAAGCCACGATTGACAAGGCGGTGTAGCGCAATACTTCTTGACCTCCAAGACTTGCCGCAGAGTCTAACATTGTTTGAAGCACAGGTGTAAGATTGATTTTGGTATGGTAATATTTGAAACGAGCTTGTTCTGCATTATCGGAGAAGAGAGAGACCAAAAACCTCGCACACCCCAGGGGCTCACTAGGCACCTTGAGAGCGTCCAACTTTTTCTTGCGAGTGATACTGCGAACAGATAACGCCTCAGAGCGCGAAAATTGAGATAAATAAGACTCTGTAGAGTCTTTCGATGAGCTATATCGCTCGCGTTGGAAGGGTTAATGTTCTCTTTTACTCCCTTAGATGGTATATGCACTAGACACTGCAAATGCTGCTAACGCTGCAGTAGCCGCACAGCTGAAAGAAATTCTAGGTGATCTGTTTGCGGAAAAGTTGGCCCGAGATGCAGCTTGGGCGAGAGACATTTTGGGAATATCTAATAATGAGTCACTTTGACTTGAAAAGTATCGTATTACACACCTTGTACACTTGTCTTGTTAAATCCCTATAGTGACGCGATCAAATGCACTACTTGGCTGTACTGTATATGTGAATGGAACAGTGCCATCAATCCGTTCCCTTGGTCATCCAATCAACGCCATATCTGCTGTAGGTCTGACTCGCTGGCTGATAACGGTTTTTTTTTGTAAATTTCGAGCCCCCAGGCGCTGGTTCTCATTTGCATTCGATATGTTTTCAACACGTTTTTCAGCCACCAGCTCTCTCGCTCTCTCGAGCAAGGAAGAGCATCTCTGATCAACGTCTTCCATTGTTTGAGACACTAGCATACACTTGAAGGATCCGAATCGACGGATGGTGTGTGGTAGTAATGAGCATTGGATCCCTGGTACATTGGTTGCTGGCATGTCGGCTGGCAGCAAGGAACTGAGACAGGAATATCAGCCGAGGCGATGAGGGGTATATGCTGTGCCGAGTTCAATGAATTAGTGATATGTACAGCTTGAGGTGACAAAAGGATGATCGATGAAATGGTATGAAGAGGAGGTCGAATGAAGGCACCTAAAATTAATAAGATAGTCGTGCAGGCAGGCTTGGGCGTTAATATATTGAAGGGATTATAAAAATAGAAACACCGCGATGACGCACATTTT
>JABCKL010008408.1:0-24263 GCA_018851305.1 Calocybe cyanea
GTTACAACCATTGAGAATGCATTTAGAGTACTATTAAGTTGTGGCGGGTCTTATAGACAGATTCCACAACTTTGTAGTAACCTGACAGTAAGAACGGGCGCCAGGTGGGTGAGTAACATCGTTGCGTATATTTCAAGGCTGGGACACTCTTAAAAGCACTACGTATCTACATCCTGCTTCGATCCCGAGTCTCAGGCCCTCTGTACAATAAGCCATCAGCAATGTGTGCATTAAAAATGGACAATTGATATTGATACATACAGGAAAATTTCCCCAAGCTATGTAACGTGCGCCGCTCAGTTGTGTGTACAAAAAGAAGTCGAAGAGGTCGATACATACCAGACGCGATGATTTCATTATTCCGCTGAGGACCCTGATCTTTGCAAGACACACCATTTAGTGAAGCCTGAACGATATTGAACGGGAAAAGACAAAACATACTTCCAGATGTGTCGGCGGCTGAGCTTGAGGCTGGGGCCGGCTTCCAGTCTGTACAAGATATACCGTTAAGAACGTTTAAAGTTAACGAGGGAAACAACGCGTACATCCAGGTCGACCAGAAGGGTGAAGGCCTGGAAGTGTTGCCGGACGCCCCGATTCAGAACGGCATGTAAGAGAAAAAGGCACCATACATGGAATACATACCCGAGGTGGGCGCGGTGGGATTCTGGGAGAACGCGTCACCTTCCGATGTTGATCGAGAATCTTCGAGAATCTTAAGTATCTGGGGACGGGGGAGAAGAAATGGGCACATACCTGTGGGTTTCAGCGCGGGAAACTCTGGAGATGATAGTTCTCGGAATGTCCGCATATTCAAAGAATATAAACACAAACGTTCATTGATATTTGATGTAGGTGTCTGCGCTGGCACCTGCGTAGCTCCATATTGCGGCGTGGCTTTGACTTACACATATTCATGTCATGATTTACGCGAAGGAAGATGGACATTACCTGCCTGCGCTATCTCGTCTTTCGAAGGGCCTTTGTGCGATCCTTCAGCAGGTTAATAATTACGTTGTGAGCAATGCGTTTGATCACATACTATAGCGGACTGTAAACAAGGTGTCAATCAGCGCCACTGCGATGGAGAGCGTTGGAGTCTGACCCATCTCATTAGGGAGCAGTTTCCAGTGTTGGGATTGATCTGCATGGAAAGCATCAATATCACTTTGGGGTATTGTCTTTCCGTTCACAGTTTCTACAGGCCGAGACAGAACAAGAGTAGGAATGGCAAAACAAACAGATGCGAAGGTATAAAAGCGCATGAGGGCGGGTTTAGATGCAATGTGAAGAATGAGCGTAATCGTTGGAAGGAAAAGACCGGCTTTTCTGGGGGGGAAGGTGAAAAGAGCGAGAGTGCTTATTTATGCGAAAAGTCGTTGGTATGGGCGATGCATTGAAATTTAGCGATCACGACCGGTTCAACACGGATTTCGGCAGAAATGGACGGAGTTTTAAGGCAATGATACTATACTACGCCAGTCCTATGTCACTTGCAGCCTAGTTCGAGTTCAAGCAGCAAGATAGTTGCACAAGTCGTACTTGTCGTGAGCACCGTATTGACGCAAGCTTTGTGTAAGTTTGTGATGAGAGCGAGAAGAGAGAGGAAGAGAGGAGGTCCGGAGGAACCATTATTCGCGCAGTGTGTAAAGGAGATGTAATATTGAGTCCATCATGGGGTGAACATGGAAATATATTATATCACTGATGCATCAACAAGGCTTCGACGGATGCCGTCTTCGCAACGCACACGAGAGAAGCACCACATCAGCGCTCAGCATTTACCATATAGTGCAATTTACAAAACTCAAGACTCATCAGCGCTGATGCAGATGGTTCATGGCTGTTATGCAGAATCATGCGTTCCAGTTGCGTTACAACTTAGAGCACGTGCCAGCCTGTGCCAGCCAACATTGAAGTTTCTCTTACTGGCGCATCAGATAAAACCATCACCAAATCGGTGTCTTCCTGCCCATTTTCCCCAATCCGCTCAGATTGGTGAAAATCTGCCGATTCTGACCGAACAGCGCAGAATCTCACCGATTCCGGGGTCAACCTATAAGCCAACGTTCCAGGGTGGAATAGCCATCCCATGTGGATACTTTACATGCTATCCACAATCCAACCCGTTCTTCATTTGCAGAAGCTCTGAGATCCTCAAAGGAAGTATGCCTTCGTAGGGCAATGCGACTCCAGTGCACCCGCCATTGGTATGCCAAAAGGGACCCGCACCGAACTTTGTCGTGCGCTTTTTTAAGTATAAGTAAACGGGCTGATAGCTAATATGCCACACCAGAATCTTCTGTACAGTAGACATTGAGCGTTCTCAGTATGCTCCAAAGGAACGCTGGATTATTCTGATCTAAGGGACCGGAGCTTTTGCTTTGCACCTTCTGATCCAAAGTGTTTGAATCCTGGGCCTTTCAGCAGGAAAGCTATCACGCATTTCTACGTAAACTAAAATTTCACCGCCAGGATGACCACAGCAAAAGGAGTGTTGGTGCACTTCCATGTCCGATGAGGACGGTCCACGACGTCGATGGGAGATATTGCGCATCATAACCTATAGCTACAGTAACATCCAGGTTGCCCTTGTAAGGAGAACAAGCTTTCCAAAATTGTCTAAGGGTTTGCCTTTGTCTCGATTCTCATCGCCGCTCAATATTGGAAGCTGATCGAGGGAAAGCCAGCATTTGCTTCATCGAAAGTTCGACGGTTGCTTTGCATGATACCGTCGTCTTCCAAAGCTCGCAAAGTGATAAGTAGATGGACATCAGAGTTTTCTAGAAAAAGAAGGGAACAAAGGGAGCGAGACATAAAAGGAGTAAGAAGGACAGGAGCTTGCAAGAGAGTATTCATCGACTCTGCTCGAACCGCTTTCGTTCCTTCTGATTTATTCTGACGTCCTCATCCACGAGCTTCGTGTTTAGTGCAATGAACGTCTCGTGGGCGTGTCGTTCTCCAACCTTAAGCAAGTGAGAATCAGCACGCCACAAATAGTAACAAAAATGTTTCAAGAATAAATCATACTTTGACAAGCTCTTTTAGGCGGGCCGAAGTAAGTTCTCCAGGACCCATAAGGCGCACGGCCTGTAAGATGGGTGAGTGTGTAGGAGGAAATGAGAAGGCCAGGAGGAGTCGGAGAGGCGACGCTGCCTCTTCTTGATTCGTTGCGTCAAGAAAGTGAGAAGATCAAGGTTGAGCAACCAGGATTTTTTGTTTTTAAGGATTCCAAGATTAGCCGGATGTAACGAAGGGTGGGACAGTGTTTGATGTAAAAGGGACGTAAAGTCTGATTGGAGATCGTCGAGAGATGAGGTGAGGTGATGTGGGTATGCAGAGGGAGAGCTGGGCTTTGTGCACTCAGTCGTGAAAAAAAAAAGACTCAAGAAAAAAAAAGAAGGATGCTCACCAAGTAACTGAACATACAAGTCTTCCACCTTCTCGAGCATCGCCATCTTCCTGAATTGACTCCACCTCAAGCTTTGCAGCTGCGACAACCTCTGTCGTATCACTACCACCACCGACGACCAATCGCGCGCTGCCATTGGCTAAGGGTGCGACACCGGTCTCCAAAGTGATGGTACGCCAATCAAGGAGAGCGCGTCCATCTGCACGCGAAGGGGGAGTGGCGACGATGCCGGCCTGAATGTATGACTTTTCAGCTTTGGAAAGCGAAAACATGATTATCGTCTTAGTTTGGCAGGACGAAACAAATGCAATCTAAACCGGATGCTGATCCGAGCTCCGACTGATATCGTCAATACTTTTCAAGTACTCTGCAAACCAAGTTATAATGTATCCAGGTGAGCTCTATCATATCATATCGCCAGCAAATAAACGGGGCTAATTCAATGTAGCATCTTCTCACGTTCGCAAGGTTTTTGAGAAGCTCGTTGCTTTACTGCCTGCTACAGAGCGAACAAAGGTGAGCTCTAGGTCGCTCTCATCACATCACCTGAACCCCAATTCTTTATCCAAAGCCACAAATTCTCTTCCTCGCAGGGGAAGTCACTGGCTTTCGCAATGACACAGATAGAGAGCTTCTCTTCCGTCAAGAATCTAACTTCTACTATCTAACTGGATGCACCATTCCCTCCTCCTTCCTTCTCGCTACCTATCAACCAGGCACCTCGCTCGATCATAAACCCTCTGTTGATTTATTTGTTCCCGAAGCAAACGAGGATGACATCATGTGGTCTGTTCCGCCGCCGTCTCTGACTGTTGCCACTCAGATCCACGATGTCTCCCGAGTTGATCATGTCGCGGCCCTTCCAGAAGCAATTACCACGCTTTTAGCAGCCTTCCCAGAAGCACTTGTTCATACTCTTACTCGCGACTCTTTACTGTTTCCCGCTATTCCTGAAGAGTACACCTCCAGCATAATCAAAAATAACACTGTAGCAATTACAGACGCATATCTTCTCGCAGCGCTTCATATTGCTAGATTGACAAAAGATTTTCACGAGATTGAAGCGATCAGGCATGCAAATGCTATCAGCTCACGGGCACACGAGACCGTCATGCGTGTGCTTGGGCAGACCGTTAAAGCTGGATTGCGCAAGGGGGCGGCAACCTCGGATCGCCCACTTCTTCCTGGCGAATGGCTTATTGAAAAAGAGGCTGAAGCCGAAGCCGTCTTTGTAGCCTCTTGTCGTCGAGAAGGGTGTGTACTATGATATTTGCTGATCATTGGACCAGCGTTGACTGGGAAATTTTTCTCCTTAGGTCCCATCACCAAGCTTATCTGCCCATTGTGGCCGCCTCAACACGTGCATCAACCCTTCATTACTGTTGCAATGACCGCGAGTTCGCTTGGGGTCCAGTCGGACTAGACGATCACCGCAATACGTCTTCACCATTGACAACAGACTCCATCGACAAACGAACCCACCCTCAAGTTCTCCTCATCGACGCCGGATGCGAATGGGCGTGCTACGCCTCTGATATTACACGCACAATGCCCGTCGGTAACGGCGGGAAATTCACACCAGAAGCCCGGGCAATTTACTCCCTCGTACTTGAGATGCAAAATGCCTCCTTTGCGAAGCTCAAACCCGGCTTGCACTGGGACGAGGTACAGCTCGTGTGTCACCGAACGCTCATTAGCGGGTTCAAAAAACTAGGCATATTTCGTTCCGAGGCCAACGAAGACGAGGTGTTGAAATCTGGAATAGGCGCTGCGTTTTTCCCCCACGGCCTAGGACACTCCCTGGGTCTGGACGTGCATGACGTTCCATCGTCTTCCAAACCTGTCGACCGTGTCACAGGAAAGGTGCTGCCCGCTGGAAACGGACGCGAAGCCGCCGTTAGCAGTGTTGGAGAGGCAGCGGCAGAAGCTAGTTGGGGTCCAGAGATACTTTACAAGTACCTCAGACTGCGTCTTCCACTCGAAAAGGGCATGGTTGTGACCGTTGAGCCGGGCATATACTTCTCGCCTCATCTCCTTGGACGTGCACAAGTGCATGCGTCACCCTTCGTTGATTCGCAAGTACTGAAGAAGTATGAAAGTGTTGGTGGTGTGCGTATCGAGGATGTAGTCCATATTACGGAGGACGGGTATGAGAATCTCACAACTGTAAGGAGCGACGTAGAGTGGGTTGAGGGTGTGTGTTCTGGACAGATTTAAAGCCTCTTGAGTTATGCGACGCAACGCAGCCTAGTCCTAAGTAAGGTTGGTAGAGGTGGATATAACTTCACAGCTAGGAGTTAATTTTTGTTCATATGGGTGACCCAAATTCGTTATCTATGGGTATCTATGGCGGTTGTTTAGCTTCATAGATCCTTGCAGGAAAAGAATTATAGTTCAAGGTTGACATTAGGTAGATACCGTTCATATCAAAGTTGCTTGGCGCTTAAATCTTAATAGACGATACATTATGCAGAACAGAATTTATGGCTAAGTGTGAGAAATCTGTTATACAGTACAGATTGAGCGAATTAAAACCTCGTTCAAGCCATAAGGTCGAAATTTGGGGTGGGGGCCACTCGGAAGAGATTACATACATTGTTTCTGGTGGTGTGTTTTCCATGCGTCGGCCTATAACCTCATCAATGAGCGACAGGTCTGTCACGAAGCTGGAAAGATAACAGAACTCCGACCAGCAGACGACACGCAATCGGCTGTAGTCCTATCCACGTTTCCCGAAGTCGAGAGGCACATTTGGCTTCCGATCTTGAAACATCATGCTTTTCCGTGTTCCTCGTTCCATCTTTCACGGAAACACCCAGAAAGAAATAGGGTATATTGGTGCCCGTGAGTAGTGTAAGTTAAATAAAGAACTGGTAGGAAAGACTCGCAGAGGTTTTCTTCAGTTCAGGACTTTTTCTATATCCTTCAAGGGATTCACTCCAGGGCAATGGCTAGCGAGGTTGACACCACGGCCATGGACTGAAGGATTGGATATTACGGCTATTCGTCTTCGCAGATGTCTCTGTTCCATGGCTATGTATCTTTGCTCATTTGGTCCCCACAAATCCGATCGTTTATTGTTATTTGTGCGCACATCGTTCCTTCAACATCAAGCATGATTGGGCGTCTACAGTCGCTTGTGATTTCAGATTAAATTGGATGCAACTGAATAGTGGTCAGGTCTGTTCCGAGCCCGAGATGGCCTCTCGCTTTTGAGTTTGATGACCCCGTCAAAAGCTAAGTTATCTTTGTTGCGCTGATTTTATCAAGGGGTCTGTGTTGAGAACTCCCGTTGCTCACCATATTTACCTTTGTGGCGCAGGAATTTTAGAGCCGGATCCAATGTTAATACATAATAATGAGAGTTAGAGGACAAATCGGCTGCAGTATGAACCTTTCACGAATGCGCCTTCTCTAGCCAAATGTGCTTTTCAAAAATCCGGTTGATGGTCCGCGAGAAGGAAAGATGTGTGCATTGCGTTGCAAATCACAATTGAATGCAGCGCCCGCTGTATTGTTGCGAGCTATCCGGATCTCCAGCAAATGTTGGCGTATTACTCGTGAGTGAAAAATACGTAGATTGAGGCCATTGGAAGCTGCTGCGAATGGGTATTTTGTTCACAGGTGACAAACATAAATAAACAATAATAGTTGCTCAGGTCCCATCGTCAGAGTCCCTCAGATCAATATTGGTCTTGTTTAGCAAACAGTAAGTGAGAAATCATGTACCATATCTGGTGTTTCTTTATCTTGCCGTCGAATCGAATATACATTGCAGCATTTTTTTCGTGTTGATCATCGTTCATCTGGCCTTGGCTTGGCGATAGAGCTGCTAGTTGTTGACCTTGATAACTCCGATCACCATGCATGGCTGCATGGCTCTTTCGACAATCGTGGACGATTAAGCTGTAATTTCCATGTGCGCCTCTCATTTAATCATGGTGTGATGCTAACTCTTGCCCCATGCCTCTGAAATATCTCACAAGTATACCATGGGTCGGAATCATGAATACCAAAAGAGAATAAGTGGCTTATGAGATAACCTTTTGGGATCGGCTCCGAAGCTTTCAGCCTAGACTACGACCCAGCATCTTCGCGCTCATCACGATAGTGCGCTCTCCATCTAAAAGTTTGATCTCTATATCAGCATCATGTCGGTTAAAAATAACTCTACATGTGGCAGCAATTTCGCCCTTCGGCCCCTTACATTTGAAACCGCTCTCATGTCTAGTTTATGCGGACATAGACCGTGCGATTGAAATGGCAGGTATAGGGAAGTTTCTGCATGCTGTTAGCGAGGAATGGCAAACAGCAATATAGTCTCTATATAATGTTCCACCTATAAACCCTTCGCAAACCCCACCCCGAGTCTAGCTGTCATGGCGGACTTGCACCAGATCGTCAATTCAATGACGCCGCTAGCTTACTTGCCGCCACCGGCGTCCATTCAATGGCGGGTTTCAGTATATGTTATACTCGGTTCCGCAGGAGTAAGCACGTTTTTTTTGTATTCTGCTTGCGAGCTCATCTAACTATCAGAATCGTAGGCCTTTGTATCGGACGTGATTTCGAACATGGATAGCGACTATCGTCTTTTGTTTGATGACAAAGTAGCGTTCCCTACGCTAGTATATTTCTTTTCAAGGTAAACAACGACAGAAATAAATGTCCTTGCATCATTTGTTAATAGTCTTAACAAGGATATCGGTTCTAGCGTCAATCATTACGAACCTCATCTTTCGAAGTAAGTTTAAATATGACTCGTGCAGGCGTATTTACTTACTATTCGACTCTGGTAGCGGCCCCCCTTGGCCTTGAAGCATGCAAAGACTTCCAAATTGCGACATGTGTAACATACCACTTGTCTTTTTCCTCCACAACCCTCCTTTTTTACCTGCGCATACGTGCCGTATTCAACCGCAACAGACATGTTACCGGATTCTTTCTCTTCCTCTGGGTCGCAGTCATGGCTGGCACATTGACGGTAGCCTTTTATGGAGGTGCATGGACTATGGGTCCAACGAAATACTGCGTCGGTGTACCTGTCCAGCCGTATCTCGCCGCTTCCCCTATCATCATAGCCGTCAATGACACTTGCGTGTTTCTCGCAATTTCTTGGCGCCTGTTGCGGACGTCATACGTACCTCGCGTAGGCGAATCAACTTCGTCCAAAATAAGGAATTTCGTGCTCGGGCGCGACTTGCCCACCTTCTCAAAAGCGATTTTTCAAGATGGACAAGCGTACTACCTGTCAGTAACACCACTTTTGTCTTTTCCTTGAATCGGTTTCTCAAACAAGATTTTGAAGGTTTTCTGTTATCAGTAACATATTGGCAGTATATACTGTCACGGCACCCTCAATTCCCTCTAATTATCGCTTCATGTACGTCCTCAACTGCGTGATCGCAAATATGATGGCATGTCGGGTATTTCGACACACAAAATTCGGTATTTTCAAAGAAGACGTCATTTCAACCTCCTTTATAAACTCTCGGGCAAGAGTGGCACATCTCTCTAGTACAGATGCAAAACAAGAATCTTCGTCTGAGGGAGCTACGAGCATTCCTAATGGAACCCGGTCCACCAATGGAAACAGAGAGAGGGACCTACTCGAGAGGCTAAGCCCAGGACTCTTAATTGGTTCCATCATATTCGTTATGATTCTTATACCGGCGGTGTGCGTGTTTATATGTATGCACAGGAAACACCTACAGCCTATGAGAAAATGAAATATTTTATTTCTCAGCTTGTATCTCCACCTCAAGCTTCAGACCATAATAACTGGTCCGTGCGTTGTAGCGATACTTAAAATGCTTAAGATCCGTACCATTACATGAAGATCATCAAACATGCATGGACTAATTCATTACATGTACATATTCTCAATTGATCCAGCCTAGGCACATGGCTTTAAGATATATGACATTACCGTAATGTCATTTGTAGGGTGGTTGGAAGTTTCATGATGGTTTCTTGTATGATGATTCCAACGATCGCGCCGGCGAATTGTTGTCTCTTGCTATAGGCCGATAAGCAATGTGTATAGCATAAGAGAGATAGCGCGTACAAGCTGAACTGGGCTCGAACGACTCCGGGCTGTCTGTCCTTGGAACTTGACGAGATACATCATTAAGCGAGATGTCTAAGAGAGGTCATGACATACTTTGATAACCAAAGACTTGACAAAATCCATTAAGCCGGGTTTCTAGAAAGAGATTGACACTTACTCGAAGCATAAGACGCTGAGCTCTCTTGCCCGCCTAAACCAAATTTGATGAGCGGGGTATTCATAAAGAGGGGCCGACGCATACCTGAATGATGGTACACTTGAAAGGTTCGGCAGTTTGGTGAGCGAAGTAGTTGTGTAGAGATCGATACATACATTGCGGATACACTGGCGAGGTTAAGCAGCATCCAATAAGTGAGCTTAATATTCCAAAAGAGATATCAATACTTACTTCTTGCATCAGAACCTTGCAGACGTTAATATGATACAATAAGCAGGACGTCTGTGAAGAGACTGATACATACCCGAAGTAGGTTGTAAATGTTGTAGATTCCACGCTTAGCAAAGTTCAGTGAGTGAGGCTCCGATAGAGAGATTGAAACACACCGTTAGAGTTTGAAGACTCTTAACCAAATCTAATGAGCTCGGTTTCTATAAAGAGACCGAGACATACCTCGATGACCATGGTACCCTTGTGGGGTTTGACGGAGTTGACTGTCAAGCTGTTGCGACGAGGCTGCACCAAATCAAATGAGTGGGGTTTCTACATAGAGTTCGACACATACGTGCATAATACCCTTGTGGGGCTTCGCAAAGTCCAATTAGCGAGCCTGAGGCTTCTAGAGAGAAACCGTCACATACATCCATATTTATCCCTCGACATCTTTTGTGCGGCTTAGGAAGATCCAATAAGCTCGGT
The DNA here is from genome assembly GCA_018851305.1 of Calocybe cyanea. Taxonomy (NCBI): domain Eukaryota; kingdom Fungi; phylum Basidiomycota; class Agaricomycetes; order Agaricales; family Lyophyllaceae; genus Calocybe; species Calocybe cyanea. Next base: position 10,339 of record JABCKL010008408.1, read on the forward strand.
GTCTATGGGAAGGTTTCTATCGAGAGACTGACCTATACCGTCAAGTTCTTGCGGCTCTTAACTAATCCAAGTGAGCGGATTGATTATAAAGAGATCGGCACATACCCGTAATATACCCTAGTGGGGTTTAGCAAAGTACAATCAGCGAGCCTGAGGTTTCTAAAGAGAAATCTACACATACATCCATCTTTATCCTTTGAGGTTGTTCGCGCGGCTTAGGAAGATTCAATGAGCGAGGTGTGCATGACAAGTTTTCTATCGAGAGACTGATATATACCGTCAGATCTTGGCGACTCTTAACAAAATCCGATGAGCGAAGTATCTATAAGAGGATCAACACATACTCGAATAATACCCTTGTGGAGTTTGGCAAAGTCCAATCAGCAACCCTGAGGCTTCTGGAGAGAAACCGACACATACATCCATGTTTATCCCTCCACATCTTTTGTGCGGCTTGGGAAGATCCAATGAGCTCGGTGTCTATGGGAAGGTTTCTATCGAGAAACTGACCTATACCGTCAAGTTCTTGCGGCTCTTAACCAATCCCAGTGAGCGGGGAGTCTTTAAAGAGATCGGCACATACCCGTAAAATACCCTTGTTGGATTTAGCAAAGTCTAATCAACGAGCTTGGGGTTTCTAGAGACAAATCGACACATACGTCCATCTTCATCCTTTGAGATTGTTCGCGCGGCTTAGGAAGATCCAACGAGCGAGGTGTGTATGACAAGGTTTCTATCGAGAGGCTGACACATACCGTCAGATTCTTGAGACACTTGACCAAGTTAACCAGATCCAATGAGCGAGGTGTCTACGAGAAGGTTCATATGAGACTAACACATACCATCAGATTCTTGCGCCTCTTAATCAATTCTAATGAGTGAAATGTCTATAAAGAGATCGACACATACTCGGATGATGCCCTTGTAGGGCTTGGCAAAGTTCAATCAGCGAGCCTGAGGTTTCTAAAGAGAGATTGACACATACATTCACCATTATTCATCGAATTCATTCGCGCAACTGAGAAAGATGAAATGAGCGGTTCCTATCGAGAGACTGACACATACTTGCAGCTCGATGAGCCTTTGATGCCTTTATGAAGACTATACTTGTGGCGTTAGCAGGCTGAACCACAAGAATAGGATTCTGTTTTCATGTTGATGCCATACTTCTTTCGCTTGAATATCGTGAACAATGTGAAACCCAGAGGGGCAAACAGGATTACCTAACTGGTTGGGCTTTTCTGGAATATTGGAACCAAAGCCCCGCGCAACAATACCTGAACGATCTCCTGCTACTGTTCTGATTCCAAACGACTGGGGTAATGCAAGTGTGGGAGTAGTGGCGAAGGCAACAAATGTTAAGGAGGAAAGGCGCATGGTGGCAGACGATGGTGTAATGTGATGAAGAAAAGACCAGCTTTTCATTGGAGAGAAAAAATGGAGGAACCAGGTGGAATTCTACAAGTCGCCCCGATGAATTTAAGTCCCTGGCAACCCTGATGCGACTAATTTGCCGTGGCTACCCATGAAAGGACTGCCGCTACTAGTCCGCTACCGCTGCATGTAGTGATTAGTCGCCGATGCTTAGACGTTCCTCCTTGGAGGACCGGGTGCTCAATTTAGTTCGGAGATCGAGAGTGTTACCAGGTTTTCAGCTCCGTTGCCGAGTGCGTCACCCTAGCCTGATGTCTGATGCTGATACTTTGACAACGGATCACGAACTAAGAACTCGCTTTCGACCTGGCCTCCTTTTCTTACGCCTGGGAGCTCCTTCCTTATGTTTGATAAGGGAGCTGCTCTGAACTGATCTGGAGTGTTAGAATTAAGCACCCCTAGAGACAGAAGGGCTAGTAAACAAGAGAATGTTTCGAGGGAGTTGAACAAGATCAACGCAAACACCGGGCACGAGGGATAGTAGTACCAAGAGGTCATCAAACAAGAGTTGTATTAATATCCACAACCGAAGCGAAAAAAAAAAAGACATATACTTGTACACTTGTTCAAGGTGCACATCATCGAAAATGTAGAGACGTAATCTAGTGTCACAGCTCTTAGATGTCAAAGAACGGGCGCTCGTTCGTCTGTTGCTGTTGTTGCTGAGCAAAAGGGTTGGTTGATGTCTTTTGAACAACCAAACGACCCGCATCTGTGTGGCCGTATCTGTAATAGGGGTAGGAAGCCATCAGCAAAACCCATTTTACAAGGATAAAAAAAATTTAGTGAGTCTCACCTGAGCGCACCGATATTACCGAACGTGTCCTGTCCATCGTCCCGGTTTGCGAAAAGGTCCGCAAGGTGCTGTTCGTTCTCCCCAAGCTCCTTGCGTGTTTTGACTTGGATTTGTTTCTGTCCTTGGTTTTGCTGTTGCTGCTGTTGCTGGTAAGGATTCGATGACGATGATGGGACAGGTGACGATGACCCGAGAGACGCGAGACCAGAAGTGGAATGTTGGTCATATGTGCCTCCGAGATTAAAGGATGGACCTTGGGGTTGGACGGGAGAGAATGAAGGGTTTGGTGTAGGGGATGGCGCGAAAGGATTGTTGGATCTAAGGAAGTCCAGATTTAATATTCTCAGTTGAGTGGACGCTGCGTTGAAACTTACCCGAAACCTGTTGGCTGAGCCGTTACTTGCTGCGTCGCAAATAGACTGTTTTGTTGCTGTTGTTGCTGCTGCTGCATTTGTAGCTGCTGGCGCATCCATTCCTCCTGTTGCGCTTGTTGTTGCGCTTGCTGCTGCTGTTGAAGAAACAGCTGCTGCTGGCGCATGTACTCTGCCTGAAGCAATGGTGACATTTGAGCATTTCGCAGTTGCTGGATCAACATGGATTTACCTGAGCGGCTTCTTGCTCCATTTGTTGTTGGTACGGGTTAAATGATGTAAACTGTGGCTGGACTTGTGTGAATTGGGGTTGTAGCTGGGTGAACTGAGGTTGCAGTCCAACAGCATACGGCGTAGGATCGGGGAAGGGGTTAGTTGTTGTCGGCGGCGGCCTAATAAACGCAATATGAAAATTCATTGCATGAGGTCAGCTAAAGCAAGTTGTGAACCCCCACATACAGCTGATTCTGATCATCAAACAAGGCAGATGCATTGGAGTCTTCGACGAGGTTCTTTCTCTTCGCCTCTTCCTCTTCGCTCAACTTGATCGCCCGTTGTAAATCCCTTTCTTCCGCCGAAGCTTGTTCTGCCGCTAGAGACCGTTTGCTCTCCTCGATAGCTTTTTTAAGCTCGTCCTCGTCTCTGTTTGGTCGCTTTCCAGCAAGCTGACCGTTCCGTGAATCACGATTTCGCCGAGCCTCGTTCTCGTCGTCCCATTCACCACCATCACCACCTCCACCTCCACCACCTCCACCAGCACCGCGAATCATCCGATCACGCATGGACGCCCGTGCACGTCGTTCTTCTCGAAGCCGTGATTCGTCAAGAAGAAGGTTAGTAATGTCTTTGGCCTTTTGCCTTACGTTGGCACCCTGGTCTTTACCGTCCTCGTCAACATATTGAAATTCTTTAAGCGTTTTGATGATGTACGCGTTATCCCGGAAGTAGATGACAACGTTTTCAGAGCCTTGGTGTAGACAGTAATCCAGAACAGTGAGACTCTAGAATAGTTAGGCATAAAAATTACAAATGGGTTGATGATCCAGATATTGGGTGGACATACCTTGAATACATGACGCCAGTTTTTGCCCTTGTCGTTTAGCCGTTTATCCAACATTTCCATAATCTCAACGAAATCATTCCTGCATGAAGTTCAAGGGCATAAGGCTTAATAACTGATAGTAATGCATGTGTAATGACTGAACTGGTTATAAGTCATTTGCGCGATTTCGTTCATCTGGGTACCAGATGGTCCCCATGGGTCGTTAGAGGTAGCATCTCGAACTTTAGCCTGGGTGTCTGAGTAGCCTTTGGTGTAATTTTTTGTTACCCGAAGGGCAGCCTTGCCAAAATGCTGCATAGCGAGTTGTTCGGAAACAGAGCAAACCAGTCAAACTTTGTTAGGCGATCGGTGGACTGCGGCTAGTGGACGAAAGAATACGGCATCATACCGCACCAACGGGTTGGGAGTGTAACGTCGATGGTGAAGTGGTTATCATGCTTGCCTTCCATTTGTTAATGTTAGCAAGCGGCACGGGTTCGATTCCCGTTCGGCGTATCTTTTTTTTCAAAGCGTCTTTTTGTTATCTCGCGCGCGTCCACTACATTGACCACACAACATGTGGACGCAGCCATGCTCTCAGCTTCCCTTCCCTCCCTTTCCTCACTTACTATGAAAGAAGCCAGGCTTATCAAACGACGAAGGCTGACTACAGTGTCTCCTCATCCCCTAGATCCACCGAAGGATTCGCCAAAATTTACCGCAGTCAATACTACAACTCCTACCTGTGTGTCTTGTCTCCGTGCCCTCAATACTTTTCATGGCACGTTAATCGTTTGCCCTCTGTGAGTGTGCTTTTTGAAAAGTTTCAGACTGCCACATAATTTAGCAGGAAAGCTAAACGACATGCCAGCTGTTCCTCCCCAACGTGTGCTGTCTGTTCTCGTACATGCACAGCGTACCCCCTTTCTGTACCACCGACACCTCACCTTACGAGATCTCCTACTCCTGCTCCTGCTCCTGCTCCTTCGCCCTCTGTATCACCCCGGCGCCTTGCTCTCAGCCTTTGCTCTCCCAATACCATGTTGGACGATTTCCAACAACGTGCAAATCATGCAGCAACTAGCACCGTGACTGGCGTGAAGAAACGGAAGGATGCAGAAGGGGACGATCAATTTAATTCGGATGGCTCGCCACATTATATAGAGGAGCACGGCCTTATGCCAGGATGTGGTAGGATCGTGTGCCGGAGTTGTTGCATAGAAGACATAGAAAGGTGAGTGTATCTTACGCTATTCAGAGAGTTTTCCATGCAGTTTTCTAAGACCAAACCTCGCAGTGCCTCAACTGTCTGTTGCGACTGCGTTGCTCGTCGTTGACACATTCCGATTTCTTACTGTACCATCATTCTCTCGTCATCTTTACGTATGTAATTACGAAACTCAAAACACTTCACACTGAATACGAACATTCAAACCATATAATACCCCACTACTCATGTCATCACTATATAATGAACGATTTTTCATGGCGACGCGACTTGTCGAGGAATTTGCCCTGTCGCCCACAAAAATCGTACTGTGGCGCACGAAAAAATCATAGTGACACCCAACTTATCTGGCTTCCTCGGCTCCAGATGTCTGTGACAGTAGGTACTTTACTCGCTATTAACAATAAATTGAACATTCGGGATATGTGACAAGAACGAGGCGGCTACATCTGAGGAGGAATAACCTTCAAAACCTCGTCGCCTGCCACCGTCATCATTTGTTGTATACTTCTACAAGGTATATAATTACAGGATCATTGTACAAGAGCTATGGGGAAGACAAATCCCGCAATAATTAATATGGTCGGGTGCTTTTGTGAATCAGGAGCTAGCCTTATGGAAACGAACCCAAAGTCCACCCTGCACATTAGATAGAACCAAAGAACAAAAGTTGTGTGTTAGCATATGACCAGGAACAAGGGGATTTTTTTTTGGTTAAACCGACCTTGACATAAAGGGTCATAGCGATGCCAGGCCAGATTTTATCTACCGCTGGCCTCCCTTTGCCTTGTTTCCAATGTGGTGGAGGCAAAGATCCTTCTGGTTGAAACTCAGGCGCCAACGTAAACCTGTCGAACTGCTGTAGCAGCCTAACGAGGAAATACGACACTTCATTGTATGCGTAGTTTTTGCCAACGCACTAAATGGGTTTTGATTTTTAAGATAGATAAATCTGTCAGCTCACGGGAGCGATGATCGCATAGGAACTAGAAAGCTTACTAAACGCGGGCCAATACTGAATGGTGAAAATATAGACGGATTAGCGGCATATCTTGTCATTCTCTCAGGCTGCAACCACCGATCTGGGTCAAATACTTCTGCATCAGGGCCCCATATTGCCTTGTTTTGTTGCACGAGTAGTACATGGTACAAAACAGGCGCAGCACCTGGCATATAAAGTGGCCTTCGATCCTCATCGGGATACGTAGAATCTGACGGTGGGAGGAGACATGGCGTGTCCCGCGACTCTCGGCTGTTTAGAGGGACGGCAGGGAATATCCGCAGGGTTTCGTCGATGACTGCGCGTACTGTGCGATAGGAATCAGTCCCTGGTTTCTATGCAGAACACAAAAGAAACAAAAAAAAGATACTTGCAGTATTTCATGTGTTTAATTTGTTCGGGGGTAGGAGGCGCATCAGGGCCGCAGTGTTCTAACACCTCAGCACGTAATCTTTCGACGACCTCGGGGTGCATGGCCATAAAGTAGGTGATGAAAGTCAATGTGGCCGCTGTCTGCGAGAACAAATCAAGCGGTGATGAGGTAATCAGAGCAGACGAAAGGAGAAGCCAACTACGGACCGTGTCCCTTGCGGCGAGGAGCATGCTCAGTAGCTGATCACGAATTAGGACGGGATCTGAGATACCAGTTAAGAAAAAATGGGCCAAATTAGACAAGAGAAACGAGAGTCACCGTCAGTACTGTCAGCGAGGTGTTCCAAGAATGTCTTTTCTTTGATATCCATATGAGTTCCCGCTTTATGAGAGGCTGCTTTGTTGTAGAGTGCTCGCTTCACGAGAGGATCTAGCCATTGCCGAATTACTTTAACGTGTGGTTCCGCCGTGTCACCAAAAAGCTCAAACAAAGGCCATAGGTATCCAATTCTTACTCGACTGGTGGCCACTTGTTGAGCCATCTCGAACGCGACGGTAAACGAGCCCCATTCATCGCGTGTAGCAGAACCCTTGGGGCCCATTGGCGTCTTGCCAGGAATAGGTAGATCCCCAGAGAGCGTTTCAAGGTTTTTACCGAAGAGGAATTCGGATGCTGCGTCAATCACGAAACGGGCGTAGAGATCCTGAGCCTCAGAAGGTAGGCCGGCAGATTCTGCAGCAGACAACATCGCAATGGTCTGACTGCAGTGTTTCTCAAATATAGCAAAGTCTGAGATCCGGTCGCGAGCAAAAAATGGTCGGGCAATGGCACGGTGCTGCCAAAGAAAAAAGGATCTGTTTTAGCCTCGTATATACGACATTTTTCCCAAATGACAAACCATTTTCCAGATCTACACAGAACGTTGGTGTCAAAATTTAGCGTATTAGATAGCTTGAATGACTGGAATGCTTACCGCTCCGTCGCGGTTAAAGATTCCCTGACCGAGAAATAGCTCCCTGATCATCGCAAGTCAACAAAAGCATTAAATGCGTTTGGAAAAGCTGACGTGCAATCTCTCTTTCTGGCGTACGCCTCTCCAAAATTGGTCAAAGCCATCCGTGAGAAAAAACTTCATATGTTCGTAATCCATGGTTATTATCTGAGCAACAAACGCATTGAGCCATTGAACATGATGCGCCGGAACCACGAACACTATCTGTCCATAAGAAACGTGTATTTAGCGTTGTAGATTGGTATTCTTCGAAAAGCTGGAGGTAGACATCGAATGTATTGTTCGTTTTAAAGGCCCGCAACATTTTGAGTAGAACATCGATATTACCAGGCCATTTGCCCACAACTCGGGGGATAGGTTTGGCGCCTAGTTTTGCCGCTTCACGATCTTGTATGAGTTGGGAAACATAAACTCGAATAGCCGTGCAGATGATTATGAATGTGATGTGTGTAGGGATAGCCAATATCCCGAGTCGCCGTCCGCAAAGTGCCAGTACCGTAGATAGCGCAATCACAGGGAAGATTATTGTGCGGCATAGATCAAAGAATAGTCTAATTCGGTATCGTCCAGGATGCATTTTTGGACGGGTATATGTGATTGAAAGGAGGCTGGCGGGGTCCAGCTTCTTATATATATATATTAACTGAGGGAGGGCCGGTCAGAGCACAGCCAAGCGATTTTTTTTTCCAGCTTACTAGAGCGTCGTGTAAAAAAAAATCGTATTGTGGCATGAGGAACAACGATCAGGCATCCCGGTTTGTTTAAGTCCGAAGAGGTCCACCCGGAATGCAGCATGGCTCAGCACCCGAGCGGCTCACTCAGCTACTTGATCAAACAAGGACAAATATCGGTCCATATCTTCATCCGAGATCGAAAGCTTTCATTTTTGCCTTGGCAAGCGCTTAGTTTGGACATGCTACTGTACTTCTTTTCTACGTCACGGCGCAGTTCCCTAATTCGATCTGCCGACGGAACCACGGAGGACTCTTTTTCTACTTGACTTTTCTTTTTTGACATGGTGACGCCGCCTCCGCCGATAGCCATGGAACATCACACACAACTCGGAAGGAGATCTCTCAAATACAGTACTTACTTCCTCTTTCCACGTACCCTGATATCAACACAGGAACAATTAATTTGTACCCGAAAGCCACCAGTTTCGGGCGTACGTTTTACAGTATGATTTTGTGCGCGCTTCAGTTCTCAGCGATATCAGTTCGTTCATCCGGTCAAGTCAAAAATAAAGCCTTGTCGGGAGGTTTCTTTTTGCGCTGCTAGAATGCGACAATGCTTGATTCAAATGAATAATACTATAATGGGATTTGCATTTGTTCCCGGCGAACCTCGGAGGGACTCTCAAGGCTCAAGAGTATTGTATCGCCGACATGCCCAAAGACCAATTGTGTTGTACAATTCATACTATACAGAGTTCATGGCCAGGTTTGTAAACATGTCTTTGAGGTCCAACTCGCTTCGGATGCTAACAATTGCGGTAAAGAACATTCGTAACATGTGCAATTCGGTTTTTAGACCTCCGGTTTTGCGCTACTATCAGCTGCATGTAGCTCTGTCGTTCAGCACTGAGCACATGGAGATTGATCCTTTTGATTCACGACGTATACCGTGATGAGTATAGTCATCACCCCTGAATGCCGACGAAACACGACAATCTTGCTGATAGATGTTGGTATCCGCATTGGGCATCCACAGCACGAGTGGCGTTTCCCGCGTCACTGAGTATGGTGACGAGATACTCCAGCCCGTTAGGTATAGCTTGGTCAAATCACATGGCAGTCTAATCGAGCTTGAAAGCAGAAAGAAAAAATTTTGGGTGCGTCGACATGTTCTAAGATGTGAATGGTCAATGTGCACTGATGCCTTCTTCTGGGTAAAATCATTGCTTAATTGTCCGGCTAAGATTCATCAAGTTTGGTTGTTGGCGGTCGGTTGATCCTAATGTGAGATGCAAGACATCGTATGATGACATAATGACGACGTAGTAAGAGTTACAAGACCGAGGTGTCGCATTGCAGAAGTCGTGCGAAGTTGCGAAAGTGATAGGAACATGCAATTGAATGAAGCCTCCCGGCGATTCCTAGACCGGCAAACCTGATTGCTTCTATCTGATATTCTACCCCACGGAATAATCTGCGCGATTAATGGTCAAGTTCAGGGATGGTGAGCTAATAGATGTAACGACGTACCGCGAAAAAACAAATCAATATCAGAAATGATGATGACATGTGGAAAAGTCGCAACGTGAGTTTTGCGTAAAGGACAGCTGCGGGGACTCGATAAGGAGTAAAGCATGAGTCAAAGCACTATGTCTGCTTTGGCAATCCTGAACCAACAGAATCTAGCGCAGCCAATCGGTCAACCAGGTCCTCCATTACTGATTTGGTATGTTTGCGATCAGGCGCGGCCGCTTCGTTATCCTGATGGCCCGTATCGCTGCCCCCCGTTCGAGTAGGAACGAGCACAGACCCTTGCGGTTCGAAACCAGGCGCTATCTTGCGCAGAGCGTCTCGCTTTCGACGTTCTTTCTCCTCGTCCCTAGAGCGTAGATACCCTTCTCTGCGTGTCGCGTGGGCGGCGATTGTATTTCTCCGAGAACTCTCCAATGTCAAAACATGAGGTTCAAGCGTAAAGGGATAGGCGAACTACGAAATATGTCATGAGACATTCTGGCGCTCCGTGATCGTCTCACATACATATGCTGTGACGGAATCGGGAAGGGGATGTATATCAGGAGGTAGAACTACCTGTCAAAAAAAATGGGCCTTATTATTTGTCGGATGCGGTTAAACACAGACCTGTCGAGGTACTCGAAGACTAGGAGATTTGATCAGAGGCACATGGGCTGCGGGGGCGTACTGAGCTTAATCAAGCAAATTAATCTCAAAAATTCCGAAAATAAAAAAACCAAAGGCAAACATTGTTCCGGCATAGAAACACAACGAGAGCAGGAACTGGTTGAAGTTAGGTTTAGAGGGCTGGTGGGCTCGTTAGCATCTAGATCAAACTCCAACAAATAAAAGATAATCCACATTTGGATGATGACCTCTATTATTATCTTAGTCTTTTTCGAATACTACTTTCTTTTGCTTATGGGATCTCCCTCTTTTCCCGCTCTCCTCGCATCTGCAAGCCCTGTTTCTCAAGGCGCAGAAGCTGCAAGTTTTTTCTCCGACCCTTCATCAGATGACGGACTATCTCACGGATGATTCATTCCACCGACAGAAAGTTTACAAGGCGCATCTGATGCCAGACGCTCCTCCCATTCTTCTAAAATATAGATTTGATAAAAAGTACCGACATCCAACTCTAAATGCGTCTTTGACACGCTCGCGCGTCGCCGGCGAGGCTCGGGCGCTGCTCAAATGTCTTCGGTATGTTAGACCAACCTATACGCCGATCGCCAATTTGCATTTGCCGTGTCAAGTTTCTGCAGTCTCTTTGGTGATTATAACAGGAATGATGCAACGTTCTGACTTGTTTTGCTTTCGTTAAGATCGGGTGTAAATGTTCCTGGCGTTAGGATGGTAGATGCGGAGGCTGGTGCGTTGGGGATAGAATGGATAGAGGGGGAATGTGTCAGACGTCTGTTGCCGGGAGCCACGGCGGATGAAGAAGAGGTGGATGGCGCCCTTCAGGAAAATCCAGATGTCTCCGATCCTACCGACGCGCTCAAGAGATATGGTGTATCCATAGGTATGTCGATCAATGCCACCCTCGGTTTTCCTCTGAACGTTTCAACGCAAGAAACATTGATGAACCTCATTGGAACCGAAATCGCTAAAATGCACGCAGCGGATGTTATACACGGAGACTTGACAACGTCGAATATAATGCTCCGTCACCCGTCATCCTTGGCCTCCAGCGATGGAAATACCAATACAAAGCTAGTAAGCGTATATGGAGCCTGAGCGATACACTTGATAAAATTTTCAGGTGTTGATCGACTTTGGCCTATCTTATCACTCGAGTCTTGTCGAGGACAAGGCTGTTGACCTCTACGTTCTTGAGCGCGCCTTCTCGTCGACCCATCCCGACTCTGAACCTCTTTTTGCGTCAGTGCTAGCAGCCTATGCTAAGCAACTAGGCAAAGAATGGTCTGCGATAAGCCGACGGCTTGATGATGGTACTTTACTATCAACCCTATCTATTTGATTTTACTAACATGATGTCCTTTATTTCAGTTCGGCTACGCGGACGAAAACGTAGTATGGTTGGCTAACGTTTAATGTCCAGCCACCTTGTAACTCGTATGTATGATCACATCACTTCCCCTGAAGTAACGATTAGTTACCAGCTCTCTCTGGAGTGGTTGTATATTAATGAACTTACATGCACTGTACCATAACAAATACCTCTCTAGATGGGCTCAGGGTATCACATCCTGCTGCGCATCACCAAGATGGAATATGTTACGAGTATCACAGTATGAGCCCCCTAAATTTGATTTCCCACGTTACTGCCGTGTATTATTCCTGCCTATAATTCTTTGCATCAGCTCGACTTTGGGCGGTCTATCCGTTCTCTTCCCCAGTCCTTTCGCCACGAGCCCGGGTTCGTTGACGCATACATTAGGTTTTCTTACTTCATTTTATGGAACATAAGGAAACATATTATCAACCCCCAGCAACTCCAAAATCATCAACCTCATCCGCCGTCGATTTTAGCGGTTCTCCAGCCGGAATCGTGTCTCCAGCACCTCCTTCACCGTCTCTGGAGCCGTCAGATAGCAAAAGCTCTTTTTCACGACGGCGAACAAGTTGGGGACAGCGCTTACAATTCTCTGGGCAGGACCCGCTTCGACTCGATCCCTTCCAGGGACCACAACAGTCCGCAGCGCTGTCACCAGCTCCTCCATCCAGGCCAGACTCTAGAGCTGTATTATCTTCGACGAACGATTTATTTTCCTCTCCTTCCGATGATAGAAGTTTTCCCTTCTCCGCGCGTTTCGGGAGCCAGAACACGACCATGAATCCATATGCAGACTCACGTCAAGGTCCCTCGACTGCGTCGCTCATCGCACCGCCCGAGTTTGGCTCGGAGGATGGTCATAGGGAAGATGATGAAGCTCATCTGACAGCGAATTCATCTATGAATGGGATGCAGAGTGACTATGACGAATCGGATCCTGAACGGAGTGCTGTCATGACTCCCCGCAGTCGTCGACGGACCAAACGGTACAGCGTTACACCTTCTCCCTTGAAGAAGACCAGTACTGCTATCAAGTCTATGTCGCATAATATACGACGCGCATCCGTCCGTGTCGTCAATCTCGCGTCTGCAGGTTTAGAGAGTCAAATACGGCTCGGAGACGGTGAAGACGCCGGTCGTAGTATGCATCCTACACAAGACGGCGAAGAGGAGGAACCGCTACCTGATCTAGCAAAGGCTTTGCCTATCCGTGGCCGAACATTAGGGTACTTCGGCTCAGAGAGCAAAGTTCGGCTTGCCCTGTTTCATTTTCTCGTGTATCCGTGCGTTGTCGTCTTCGGATAGATCCTCTACCAGTCTGGCTGATAAGCTTACAGATGGACTGAACCACTTATCCTTATTCTAATCATCATCAATGCTGTCGTTTTGTCAATTCAAGCTGCCCTTCCTTTAGTTCTTCCAACTTCTGATGGCACCGCTGTTCCGCCCCATATCAAGGGCTACTTTCACTCATGGGAAGACTATGCTCTATTTGTATTATTTATTCTCTTTACGTGAGTTCATCTTTACTTGCATAGGATAAAGCTAAACATTACTTTTTGATAGAATCGAAGCTTTTGCACGAATATGCGTCTCTGGATTTCTGTTTGATCCCGAAGTTTCTATGAACTCCTTATTTCGATCTCCCTTTACAGGATCGTCCGATCGTTTCACAAACACTTCTGTTCCCAATCCTGCTCTTGGTCATTCTAATTCAATTACACAAAATGCCCTTCATCGGAATGCTTCCGTCTCCGAAAGATTGAAGAATTTCAAGGGCACTCTTCTACGTCCTTTCATGCTAAAGGCGCATGTCCCTTCCTCCCCTTACCCTCACGCACCACCCCAATCACAAGTCACGCTTACCAATCCAGAACCTCCCGCCAACCCACTCGCTGAGAAGATTTTAGCTGCGGCTCACGACGTGCACTCGACAATCCGGCCACATACAGCAGTATTCTTGACAAGTGCTCTGCGGTCTGACAATCCAGACGCCATCTCGCTTCCTTTTCGGTTGAGCGTCTCAAACGCACACGACAGAATCGTGAGAAACATTCCGTATCTGAGGCAAAGCTGGAGCAGGATTGATTTTGTTGCTATCGTGAGCTTTTGGATCACTTTCGCACTTGCGATGTCTGGTGCAGAAAGAGGGCGGTACCATATCGGTATTTTCAGGGCGATGAGTGTGATTCGAACGGCCAGGTTACTAACTATCACATCCGGTACTACGGTACGTTTGTCGAATATGTCTACGTTTTTGACTTTGGCCTGAATACTATCATAAGACTATCATGCACTCTTTGAAAACGGCTCGTCCCCTGCTGGCTAGGGTTGCTTACTTTGTCCTCTTCGCAATCGCCGTTTTTTCGTGGGTTGTGCCGCTGAGAATGTCTACTTATGACTGACCGTCTCCAGGATAATTGGTGTACAATCGTTCAAAGGTTCTCTCCGGCGCACGTGCTT